>CAHIKZ030001427.1:345000-390000 GCA_903632075.3 Acanthosepion pharaonis | reverse complement strand
AAACTTTAATCTTCTTTATATGCTGCCTTATTCTAGTCTTTCTTTATTCTTTTTTTTTAAAATCCTGCCTTTACCATTCCTGAAGATAATCTTTTTAATAAATTTCTGCCTATATATATCCTAAAAATATAATTTTACTTTTTTTTGAACTTCATGACATGGTCAGGCAGTTAACTCAAATAGTTTGAAATACTGAATCTCTTTTCAGGAAAATTGTTTATTTTTTTTGGATGGTTTTTTGAACTTTTGAAAGTTTTCTATAGAAATTGTGATAGATTGTAATATTTATTTCTAGAGGGTCAAACATTTTCAGTATAAGTCTGTGTTTTTTCATTATATATTTTTTTTTATTTCTATATTTTACAATCTTGCAAATCCAACATAAGAAAATACCAGGGATTTCAATTAAAAATATTAAAATTTTCATATTTTTAAACTTTTTTTTTTAACTTTCATTCTCTTTCAGTCTTGAAGGTTTAGCTTTAATATACAGGTCATAAGAGTTTTTTTTAAAATTTGTTTGTTTGATCAAAACTGGTAATAATAATAAAATAATTAAAATAATTTTCCATTTTTTCTTTTCAACAATCTTTCAAATTTCTTTTCAACAGATAGCCTTTTTTTTCTAGTTTTTATTTTTTTTTCCTTTTTTTTTCTTTTTTCTTTTTCATTTTTCTTTTTTTTTTTTTTTTTTTTTTTTTTTTTTTTCTTTTTCTTTTTCTTTTTCTTTTTTTTCTTTTTTCTCTTTTTTTTTTTTTTTTCTTTTTTTTTTTTTTCTTTCTTTTTTTTTTTTTTTTTCTTTTCTTTTTCTCTTTCTTTTTTTTCTCTTTTCTTTTTTTTTTTTCTTTTTTTCTTTCTCTCTTTTCTCTTTTTTTTTCTTTTTTTTTCTCTTTTTCTTTCTTTCTTTTTTTTTCTCTCTTTTCTTTTTTTCTCTTTTTTCTTTTTTTTTTCTCTTTTTTTTTTTTTTTTTTTTTTTTTTTTCTCTTTTTTTTTTTTCTTTTTTTTTTTTTTTTCTTCTTTTTCTTTTTTCTTTTTTTTTTTTTTTTTTTTTTTTTTTTTTTTTCTTTTTTTTTTTTTTCTTTCTCTTTTTTTTCTTTTCTTTTTTTTTATCTTTCTCTTTTTTTTTTCTCTTTTTTTTTTTCTTTTTTTTTCTTTTTCTTTTCTCTTTTTTTCCTTTTTTTCTTTTTCTCTTTTTCTTTTTTTTTCTTTTTTTTTTTCTTTTTTCTTTTTTTCTTTTTCTTTTTTTCTCTTTTTTTTTTTTCTTTCTCTTTTTTCTCTTTCTCTTTTTTTTCTTTTTTTTTTTTTCTCTTTCTTTTTTTTCTTTTTCTTTTTTTTTCTTTTTTTTTTTTTTCTTTTCTTTTTTTTCTTTTTTTTTCTCTTTTAAGTAAGTTGGTTTTCATTGACACCACATAAAATCCTGACAAGAGATGTTCCTTTAATGTTTGCAATGTTTTACTGTACTCATCACAAAGTCCTCATTTGTTATTGGATTATTGCAGAAATGCAAATGTAATTTAAGTCACTTGATGCTTCATTCCTTGGTGCTATTTAAAAATGGCATGGCAAAAGTGGATAAATAGGAAAAAAATGGCAATTCGACAGCAGAAAATTATGACTGTTCGATAAGGATGGGTCTAAGCTCCCATCCCTCTAGTTTAAAATAGGGCTAAGTCCCCCCCCCCACCTCAATATTTTAAAATAAAATAAATATTTTTAAAATAGATATTTAGTCTAGTGGGTGGGGGGCTAGCTCCTTCTCCTCCTCTTGTTTTAAATAGGCGCTAAGTTCCCACTCTTAGTATTAAAAACATTTTTTTAAAATTTTCGATGTCGATTTTTAGAAGTTTTGTTTGTGGGGGGGTGCGCTAGGTTCCTACTACTAATTGCAGTAAAAGCACAACTGACATTAGGATTAGATGTGTATATATATTTCATTAACTTCTTCATACTTCAAAAATCGTTTAAAATTCTTTATTGCTTTCAAGCACGTAATGCAAGTATATATATATATATATATATATATATATATATATATAAAATCATATGTGGGACGATTAATTGGAATCGGAAAAATCGCGAAGGTTGGGAATCCCATTCACAGATTTCGTATTGACTCTCAGTCTAATTTAATTATTTTATTGGTAAATTATGGTTTTAAACAAGTAAATATTTTAGAGTTCACTTAGCCTATTCCCTCAGCAAACCTTTTGAATTTATGTTCACACCTATTTGTTAAATGGCGCCTCTCAGAGACTTCACACTTGAGTATTAAAAGATTGAAAAATTTATCAGACAAGATTTTAAATTTTACTGGCACCAGTCTCACCCTGTCGTTGTCTGATAACCTCTGAAATAATTATGGTTTTATTTCTTTGGTTTTTTTTTTTTTTTTTTTTTTTTCAACAAGTGGACCTATAATTGTTTTTTCCCAAAGTTTTTCAGTGTGTTCAGACGTAATCGCCTAAAAAATAAAATCTCGTGGGGAACTTTAGCTGAATATTCTTTTTAATTTGACATACTTCTCATTTTTTTCCATTATGTATTGTATCCAAGATTTTA
Organism: Acanthosepion pharaonis; assembly: GCA_903632075.3. Classification (NCBI taxonomy): domain Eukaryota; kingdom Metazoa; phylum Mollusca; class Cephalopoda; order Sepiida; family Sepiidae; genus Acanthosepion; species Acanthosepion pharaonis. The sequence continues at coordinate 387,441 of CAHIKZ030001427.1, read as the reverse complement.
ATAAACTCATTGTGAGATATTCATCTATATTTTTTTCCTTTTGCCATTTTTTTTTTATTCATCCACTTTTGCCATTTTTACCAAAATTCCTCATATATACAAACAAGTTTTAAATTCAACTGATAAAGTCTATTTAATTTTTTTGTTTTTTAATTTCTGAATGAGATTATTCTTGAAATTATGAATAAACTTTCCAAAGTTCATGTTTTTCTCCCTTCCAGTTTTTAGCCCATTTCTTGACAGGCATTCTTACAAGAGTGTCTTTAGATATATTTGACAAAAAATTCAGACTAATTCTATGGCAGCTTGTTTTTATCACTGAGTGCTTGGATTGAGGAATCGGAGTCCAGAATTTGAATTCCAATTGAATCCATTGCATTCACTTACATGCAGGGCTCTACGTTGCGAGTGAAACAGTCGCATTTGCGAGTGATTTTTCCAATTGGCGACTAGAAATAATAAAACGCTTATCTTTTGGCGACTGTATTTTTTTCATCGACAATCATCCAAAGCTCATTACTGAGTGAAAAATGTCTGTTCAACATTTTTTTTTTTTTTTTTTTTTTTTTAAAAAAAACGAGCAAAGTCAAATTATTTAAAGAAACAATAAAAGGTTTAATACAAGGGTCGGTAACCTGCGGGCCGGATTCGGCCCGCGAGCCTGATTACCAATGACTATTTTTAACATGAGAGAAGAGGCTTTCGAATTCGACAAAAGGCCTGCTGCTATCTTCCTCTGATCCACCCAACCGAATTTGAATACTATGACCACAAAAACACGATCAAAACCCAATCACCTCAATTTCAGCGTAAAAAATTTAAAAAATAAATAAACATAAAACAAAAACTTAGTCGATTTGACCGGCCGGCCGGCCGGGCGACAGCTTCAAAGGGACAATGTTGTCTCAGACGGCTTTCTATTTCATTCCTCCAACAGCGACCCCCCATCGCTTACCCCTGCCATCTACCCTATGTAAGTTGCTGGAATCTTTCAATGGGCCATGTTCTTATCATACCCCTCTTCTTCTTAAACAAGAGTCTTTCGTGGAACAATTTTCAATAACAGTTTCAAACCTACACGTCATAATTTCATCCATTTCACTTCGGTTGATTTTTTTTTCACTTTGAAGTATTTTGACGTTCCTTGAGGAAAAAAGAATTTTTATTAGGTGTTTTTTTTTTTTAGATTTTCTTTTGTTTTCTGATTTCTCAATGTTTATTTTCATTATGGTTTTAAATATTTAGGTTTACAGGGGTCTGCATATGTAATTTTCCTTAATTTTTCATTAATGGCCTTCGTCTGGCCGAGTTGCCGACCCCTGGTTTAATAGAACAATATACAAGATATTAATTGGCATTTTAATAACGGCAGCACACATTTTATTCGCACTTTCATGTTTCATTCGTCTTTCTGAGCATGAGCAAAAATTTAAAGAAATATGACAAGAAGTAAACAATACTAAAGCCGATATTGCCTTTCTTCGCAAAATCGAACAAAGTAGAAATGCTGAATGAAAATGAGACTCAAAAGAATTACCCGAATGATAAACAAGGTAATGGATGACACACAAAATGAAAGTAAGCCGCCCATTATACGAGAATTCCGACAAGTTTGGTTGTCAACTTTCGTCTGGCTTCGTTACGATAGAGAAAAAAAACGTGATGTATTGTGATTTTTGTCGTAGGGCTGATTCAACTTTGGTTGGAAAAACTGATTTTGTAGATGGTAGTACTAAATTTAAACGTGAAAACGTCCTTGCCCATAAAAAAAAGTCTTAGACACGGCAAGTGCTGCGAATTTATCATTAATAAAACAAGCAAACAGTCAATTGAAAAGTCTCACATTGCCAAGAAATTTCTCGATGCAGAAATCAAATCAAACGAAAAGGATTTGACGGATTTGAAAGTTAAATTTAACACAGTTTATTGTATAGGGAAGGAAGAAATGGCCTTTACAAAACTCAAACCCCTACTCTTACTTCAATACAAAAATGGGCTACCTGTGACACCTGCATACAGTAACGATGTTAGGTGTGGTGAAATGATGTCTACTATTGCAAGCACGATCAGAGATGAGACATTGGAATTTATCAGTGACTCTCATTATGTGTCAGTTATGATTGATGGTGCCACTGACAGCTCTGTGTCAGAAAATGAAGCAGTTTATGTGAGAACAGTGTTGAATGGCAAAGCAGAAAATAAACTTGTTGAAGTTATTGCCATTGAACATGGCCATGCTAAAGGCATTATCTCTGCTACTAAATCTGCTCTTTCAAAAGTGGGGGGATCAGTGATGATGAAATGTCATTGAGAATTGTTGGGTTTTTGTGTAGATGGGGCAAATGTGAATACAGGACAGAGGAATGGTGTTGTGGCTGCAGGATGCAATATGGAAGTTGTTCAGATGGAATGGAGACACATGAAATTCTTTGTTGCAAATACTTTCAGGGACAAGTCTTATTCTGATCTGTGGCAAATCCTACTGACCAAAGACCCATACAAGACTGACTTCTGCAATGTACTTCATCTTGTGAGAATAATGCTCACTCTTCCAATCAGCTCTGCAGAGTGTGAGAGAGCCTTTTCTGCACAGAAGAGAATAAAGAGCGACATATGGAGCAGCTTGTCTGTACAGAGACTGTCAGACTTAATTTTGCTTTCTTCTGAAGGTCCAGATCTGGCTGAATTCAACCCAGAGAAATCCATTGACAAGTGGATGGCAAACAGCAGGAGAAGGATTTCTGGGGGGGGACAGTGTGACTGGCCAGCTAACATTGTGTCTGTTGATTGAAAGTGTAAGGACAAAGCAGTACTGTTTGAAAACAAAAAGTTTTAGTCACAAGCTATTGATTTGACAATTCAAAGTGAGCAAGTGTTAAAGTGGGACTAGAAATTGGAATAAAAAGGTAAATGCAATTCAATATTGGGCAAATGGAGTTATAAATTTTAAAAGATAAAATTTTAGTTTGAAACAGATAGAAATAAGTTCAATGTCAGTAACACAAAGACACAGTATGTGTTTGCCAGACCATCTGGACATTTCCCTTTCCAGTCCCACTTTAAGATCTTAGATCAGCATTACTATAGTTAATATTTCTGAGTGACATTTACCAACCTGATAGGGAAATTGAAAATAAGGTAAAAACCTGTTAAGAGTGTTACAATAACTGCAAATCATGACTGAATATTTCTAAATGACATTTTTTGCCAGGTAACAGTTGAATTGAATGTAATGTTTTTATGAGGTTGTTGTTGTTTCAAGTTTAATAATATTGAAACTGATGCGATCTTCAAACTTGCATTTGTCAGTTGACTGAATTATCCTGAATGATATTTGCCAGGTAACTGTAAACAGTTCTACAGTTTCTAGACTCAATATAATGTATTTATGATCTTTTTGTTTGAGGTTGTTTAGTAATATTGAAACTGATGAGATCTTGAAGACTTCAAATTTGCATTTAAATTTTGTCAGTAAGTTTACTGAATATTTCTAAATGACACCTTTCAAAGTTTGCCAGGTAACAATTGAAGTGAATGTAATGTCTTTATGAGGCTGTTTCAAGTTTAGTAACAAATATTGAAACTGATGAGATCTTCAAACATGTATTTGCCAGTTGACTGAATTATTCTAAGTGATATTTGCCAGGTAACAGTACCACTGAATGTAATTGTTCTTGAAATTTCTAAATTTCCTCCCATAAATTTTGTCTGTATTGTCTTAGAGAATTAGAAAATAAAACAAAACTTCACCTGGAATTGTTTTATTCATAACATTAGAGTGAAATAACATTACATGGATTTGGCTAGTAACTTTTCTATTTGGCTAGTAAATGAAAATATTTAGTTGTCAAATTGGCTAAGCATGTATCAAAAGATACATGATTGGCAAATGTATCAAAAGATACATGATTGGCTAAGCATGTATCAAAAGATACATGATTGGCTAAGCATGTATCAAAAGATACATGATTGGCTAGCGTATCAAAAGATACATGATTATATCAACGTCAAAAAAGATACATGATTGGCTAAGCATGTATCAAATACATGATTAAAACTAAGCAAATCAAAAATACCCATTGGCTATCAAAAAGATACATGATTGGCTAAGCATGTATCAAAAGATACATGATTAGCTATGTATCAAAAGATACATGATTGGCTAAGCATGTATCAAAAGATACATGATTGGCTAAGCATGTATCAAAAGATACATGATTGGCTAAGCATGTATCAAAAGATACATGATTGGCTAAGCATGTATCAAAAGATACATGGCACATGATTGACTGACATTAGTCAAGGGAGGTAAGCATGTTACCATTTTCTGTTATCTTTTATTTATAAATAATATTCTTAAATAGTGGCTTGGATTGAGGAATTGAAAAGCCGAAATCAAATTCCAGTCAAGTCCATTACATTCACTTACATGCTAATACCCTTGGGAAAGGTATGAATTCTCTTCCCCCAGCTATGGGTGAATAGTAGGACAGACCAGGTTCTATAGCCTTGGATGGCAGCTGGTCTACTGCAGAAAGAAATGTCAACCTACTGCAGGAAAAAAATCTGCCTTGTTAGTCATGTATCAAGATATATGATCACCTTAGTATGTATCCCGGATGCCACATAACTGACTGACATCAGACAAGGGAGGTAAGCAATGTTGCTATGTTCTGTTATCTTTTATTTATAAATAATATTCCTAAATAGTAGCTTGGATTGAGGAATCCGAGATCTGAGTTCAAATTCCAGTCTCCATTACATTCACTTATGTGCTAATACACTTGGGAAAGGTATGAATTCTCTTCTTCTCCCCACCAGCTATGAGTAAATAACAGGACAGACCGGGTTCTATAGCCTTGGATGGCAAGTGGTCTACTGCAGAAAGAAATGGCAACTTATTATAGGAAAAAATCTACTTTGTCAGTCATGTATCAAAAGATACATGATCGCCTAAGCATGTATCCCGGATGCCACATAACTGACTGACATCAGTCAAGGGAGGTAAGCAATGTTGCCATTTTCTGTTAACTTTTATTTATAAATAATATTTCTAAATAGCGGCTTGGATTGAGGAATTGTATCATACATGGTACATAACTGACTGAAATATAAAAGATCTTTTCTAATTTTCTTACCAATTTATTTTATTTTTGAATTTCAGGATTATTGGACTCTCAGATTTTGGTTTTTAGGCAGAGCTGATGGTGTTACAAAGAAAAGGGCTTTCACAGATTATTTTCAAGAACTCATGAATCAGGAAGACTTTCCTAAAAGTATGTAGAATAGACATTCTTCAAGTTATATTTGCCCATATAAAAAGATAATGAAAAATTATTCTTAGTCTGTGTTTCATCTTCTCAGGGAGTTTATCAAGACAAATTTTGTTGCACTTTTTATATACAAGAACAAAGATGTCATTGGTCTATCAAGGTTTTTAAATTTGAGAGCTGTCATGAATTATACACCTTGATAAACCAATGATGTTCTTGCTCTTGTATATAAACATGTGGAACAAAAAAAAACCCTTACATTTGCCTTGATAAAGCCACTCAGAGGACAAAATGCATGTTTTTCATCTGGTCTTTTTATTCATTTTTTTTTTTACAGATAAACTCTATATGAATAAATATATATATATATATATATATATATATATATATATATATATATAAAATAAAATATATATTGTGTGTGCATGCAATGTAAATTTAATTTTTTATGTTTATTCTTGTCACTATGCAATGCACAATAAAATTGAACAACAGTTCCATTATACAAATATTTTCTGTATATATGATGTGGACAGATAATACCGAATCTATTTTTTTTTTTTTTTTTTTTGATAGATTCTATCTTATATATTTATAAGTATCATTTACTCGTTCATTGAATATTGCTGCCATATATGGTCTGGTGTTTCTGTGTATTTAGTCTTGACAAAATAGTCAGTAATATTATCAGGCCTGACCTGGCATCTCAGCTTCAGTCACATTTTCATTGCTGTAACATAACTTCCCTTTACCTTTTTTTTATAAATATTTTCATAGTTATTGTTCTAATGGCCTTTCCTCTCTGGTATCTTGACAAAGTTAAATCTGGTGACTAGGTCTCATCAATTTACAATTGAATGTAAATTCTATGCTAGGTTTCTTTTCTTGCACATCTCACTTGGAAAAAAAATATCCCTTCTGGATTTATACCTTCCAGTCAACATTGATCTTCAAAAATTTAAATTCAATGTCACTCACTATCTACTGTCCTCTTGATTACTCTTTCCTTTTCCCACTCATTATTAATGTTTCTGTTCCTAATTCTTCATCTGTAATCTGCAATAATTTAAATGCAATGTCAATCTCTATCTACTGTCCTCCTGATTACTCTTTCTTCTTCCCGCTCATTATTAATGTTTCTGTTCTTAATTCTTCCACACCCAGCAGTAACCCCTATTTGTTGCTGTACTGCCTTGCATAATATTGATTTAACAGCCCACACACACATTTGTAATCTTCACAAATATAGATGCCATGTCAATTGCTATCTACTGTCCTGATTACTTTTTTAACCATCATATGAAGAATTGCAGCACTGAGGTTTCCTCTTGGCTCAAAGCTGGCATGTATGTTTTAATTCCCTCTGGAAAATACTAGGTGAAAACTCATTCTTCCTGGTCCACAACATCATGTTTTATCACTATAGCCCACAGCCTACTTATTCCACACCCTGTAACCCCTTGTGTTTTAGTGGCTTTACTGCCTTTCTTGTGGAACTCCCTTTCGGTTCCATGCTTTCCAACCAACTTTAATCTGCAAAAATTTAAATACAATGTCAATCACTATATACTATCTTCCTGATTGCTCTTTTCTTTTTCTGTCCCTAATTCCTCCACACTCTGTTATCCTTTGCATGCTTGGGACTGTACTGTCTTACTTAGGGTGAGACTGATTTAAAAAAAAAAAAAAATTCTGTCAATATATTTATTTGGATATTTATAGTTTTATATTGCATTACTTGATTTGAACAAGCAATTTCAAATTTTATTTTGTTTTTGAATAAAAGCAACACAGCACAAGACTTCTGAAAATCACCTGATATTAATATTCATCTGAAGAATTTCCCCTCCATGCAAAAAAAAAAAAAAAAAATTTAAAAAAAGACATGAATTTGATAGAAATCGATTGAAAGGCTAGTTTTAATGTGGAATAAATTTAATTTATGTTGTTCTTTTCAGACTATATTGGTTTCGTGAAGAGGGCTCTTGTTCTGTTAAAGAAATATTCTCTTATTAAACGTGTAGAACTCCTGGTTGAAAAGACTGAGGAACCTGCATCCAATGATAATTTGCCACCAATTAGTAAGTATAATTGTGTTGCTATTAAAAATTTGTGTTAGGACACTATCCATCCATAAAATGCAAAGAAAGGAACTGTTACTTCACTTCTCACCTGTTATATTCTCTTGCTTCCCTGCTACTTACGTTCTTCAAAAACTTAAACATCGATCACCAGCTTCTGTTTTCCTTAATGATCTTTTATTGTACTCCTAATTAAAATCTTCTCATTCTCTTCCACTCCGAGTAACCTCTTGTCTTTTGTGGCTTTCTCACTTGAGATGAAATGATTTAAAAAAAAAAAAAAAAAAAAAAAGTTTTTCTTTACAGAATATTAAAAGAAAGTGAGCTGAAAGGCCACTTTTGTGACAAGTTATATTTACCATTATGGTAGTGTTCTGATGAAAATATTTCTCCAGAATTACTGATATTTACTTACTTTAAAATGTATCTTCATTTTATTTCACCTTCTAATTTCTTAGAGAACAATTTTTGCTTTGTTAACCAATCTTTTATTAGTGTGATTATTTAATCATTTTACCTCAAATTGAAGTATATAGAAATGATGGACACTTCACCCATATAAGAAAAAAAAATTGGACATAAAAATTCATAATACATAAACAAGATGCAAAACCTCATTCAATGAAATTGTAACTGGGGTCAAAACACTATGAAAGTGTAAAAATAGGTTTTAATACCAGAAATACTTTGTAAAAAATTGTTGCAAGCAATGCATTTTTTGAAAAGGAAATGTTGCGAGCAATGCATTTTTTGAAAAGGAAATGTTGCGAGCAATGCATTTTTTGAAAAGGAAATGTTGCGAGCAATGCATTTTTTGAAAAGGAAATGTTGCGAGCAATGCATTTTTTGAAAAGGAAATGTTGCGAGCAATGCATTTTTGAAAAGGAAATCCTTGCGAGCAATGCATTTTTGAAAAGGAAATGTTTCTTGAAAATGCATTTTTGAAAAGGAAATGTTGCGAGCAATGCATTTTTTGAAAAGGAAATGTTGCCAGCAATGCATTTTTTGAAAAGGAAATGTTGCCAGCAATGCATTTTTTGAAAAGGAAATGTTGCCAGCAATGCATTTTTTGAAAAGGAAATGTTGCCAGCAATGCATTTTTTGAGAAAATAAAAATATATATTACCAGCTATACATTTTTTAAAAAAAAGAAAAAATATTATCAGAAATAGAATTTTTGAAAAAAAAAAAATTATTAAAATAGAATTTTTTAAAAAAAAGAAAAAATATTATCAGAAATAGAATCTTTGAAGGAAAAATATTATCAGAAATAGAATCTTTGAAGGAAAAATATTATCAGAAATAGAATCTTTGAAGGAAAAATATTATCAGAAATAGAATCTTTGAAGGAAAAATATTATCAGAAATAGAATCTTTGAAGGAAAAATATTATCAGAAATAGATTTAAAAAAAAAAAAATATTACCAACAATAAAAATTTTGTCAGCATTAAATAACCTATTGAGGTTGATATGCCATAAAACAAAAACCAACCCAAATTTCACCTTCTAATTTCTTAGAGAACAATTTTTGCTTTGTTAACCTACCTTTTATTAGACAGTGTGATTATTTAATCATTTCACCTCAAATAAGATGTGAAAGACACAAAGACAAGGAATAGTTCTGCAAGACAGTGTTTATCTTCTTGGTAGAAAACCATTTATGGTGTCCCACAGGGCTACCTTTTGGTTCCAATTCTGTTCTTGATCTGTTAACAACATCCCTGGTCTGATCAAATCCATTGCTAAATTATTTGATGATGACACTAAGCTACATCATTAGATCAATGACAAAGATTAATTCAAGAATGATTTAAATTCACTTTCAGCTTGGAGTTAATTATGAACTCTAAAATTCAATGTGGGGAAAGTGTTGTGAAGTTCAGGGACAAGTTTAAATGTACTTACACAGTAGATGGAGTTTGCTTTAACCAAGTAAAAGAACAAAGAGATTTAGCTAATCTAGTTTCATATGATTTATCTCCAAGATCAACACATTTCTGGAATAATATTGAAGGCTAATCAAAGAATAGGTATGATTAATTGGTGCTTTATAAATCTTATAAAGAAAATAAAAACACCTTTACATTGCACTTATTTAACCATTAATTCAATATAGGGCTGTTGTCTGAAGCCGAAACTATAAGAAGGATATCAACTTATTGCCAAAGATATGTGCCTCAGCCTAGCTACAGGCAAAATCAAGCTACTATCCCTTTAGTCAAGACACCAGTTCACCGATCTGTTAGGTATACAAAATAATGAATGGCTATTATAAAATAGGAGGAATAATTTCTTTATCTTCTCAAACAGGAGAAGGCATGGTCACTCCACATGTTTGATAAAACAGAACTCTGAAATGGTTTGCAAGATACTCTTTTGCACTGAGTGATAGACAGGTATAACGCTTTATCTAATAATATGAACACACCAATGTTGGCTATTTTCAAGAACAAACTGCTCAGATGAGATGAATAACTATTGACTAATTCTAATATACTACTTTTAACAACATCATCTAATGATTTCTAGTAGAACTTCTTTGGCAGACAAGTATGGTAATCTGCCAAAGAAATAACGTTTTATCTAATGATGTGAAATGTTGGCTATTTTCAAGAACAAACTGTTCAGATGAGATGAAGAACTATTGACTAATTTTAATTTGTACTCGTAATATTTTGACCATTGTACTTTCCAGTTTTCTTCAGGTGTCTACCATCATATTTGGTTTGTTTCAGATTTTGAACTGAACACTTTACTCAATTTATATAGAGTAGATTATTCTCATTCTATTTTACTGAGTATATAACTTTTCAGTGCTACCTGATAGATATTACAGGTAATTTGATATGTTTTAACTAATGCTCTAATCCACAGGCTATGTGTGTTTTAGACAATCTAGTATTGAAATCAGAAGTAATTTCTGTTGATTTTATTGCTATGAAGTAATTTTAGTTAATATCAAATTTTATAAGTGTTATATTTATCTTTCATTGTTCTCTTTATTAAAATGTTGTATTTCTGTCTTTTCTTTTTCCTTTTACAGAGAGTTTTATCACTGTGATTACCCCAGATGCATACAAGTACCAGCTTGTCCCAGAAGTACCAGTTAGCAATAAGACCTTCTTGACCTTTCAAGTAAAGGCTGCTGCTAATGCTTATCTTGCTCTTTCTGCAGTCTATAGTGACTTGGAACGCAAGACACATGAGATTTTGATTGGAGAAAATAATCGTAGGTCTATGATTCGAGAAGGCTCCTTAGGCCCAGTCAGAGCTGAAGCCATGACAATTAACATTTTGAGTGACAGAGAGTTTCGCTACTTCTGGGTGAGCTGGTCAGGCCATCATGTAGAAGTTGGATGTGGCAACAAACAGGGTCAAAGTAGGTTCCTACACTGGCATGTTCCCCCCAACAAACAGTTCAATGTCAACTGCTTGGCTGTTTCAACTGACAGACTTTCAAAAGGCCAGTGGGAATTTGTTGAAATGCTTGGTAGGTATTTCTTTCCTTTTATTTAATATATATAAGCAAATATATGGATATAGATCCAACAGTATGAAGAAAAATATACGGAAAAAACAAACAAAAATCCTAATATACAATTATGCTGTTTTAATGTTAATATAATGTCAATGTCGGACGTTTCAGTTTAGTAGACCATCTTCAGGACATATTCATAAAACATAATTAACATTAGACTATATTTAATTCAACATGAAAAGACGATGGACATAAGAGTAAGACTAATCAAAACAGATAACTGAAATTTTTCAAGATCAGTGTTCTGTTTCAATATGATCACATTTTGTTTTTTCTGTATATTTTTCTTTATATATATATATATATATATACACACACACAGATAAGATTGGAACAAAAGTTCATCGAATTTATTAAACTCAATTTAACCTTTTAGCATGCTGGAGGCAAAAATTGCTTTAGGTGCATTCTGTTACCTTGAGACAGTTAATATAAATAAACACTTGTCAACTTTTATTTCCAGTATTTTAAGCTGAAAATCGACTACTACTGCTTTGGAACATGGTTAAACTTCTGTTTTCCAATGCCATTTTGAATTCTTCTAGACTCTACATGAGATATAACATCGACTAAACCCACGTTATTTTTTTGCCAATTTTTTGTAAACAAAAAATGTCTGCATCAATATCCAACATAGCCTTTATTCAGTAGTTTTTCTTTGATTCAAACTCCGATGATGATTTTGAAGGATTTACTCAAGTGGATATTAATGGTGAAGTGGTTGAAGATCTACACTAGTTATGTGGCGCAAAGCAATGATGACCACTAGTGACTATTATCATCCATGGTTGATTAATTTTATGGAAGCTACTGATGACCTGATAAATAATAAAGGTGAATTATTTTGTCTATTGATAAACAATGAAATAACTTTATTTGTCAATGAAATAAATAAATTTGATAGGTGAAAGAAAGTTCTCATAGTAAATCACTTTTTTGATGAAATAAAAGCCTTCTTAGTAATTTTGCTTCTTATTGCCCCCTAGAGCTCCACAAAGAGCAATAAGTTAAAGTATGTTAAATTGTTAATGTGTTTGTTTTTCATTTTTTTTTATTTTGTTTTCAGCATCAAAACATGCATGCAAAACAATGCATTACATCAAAATATTACTCATTCTTTCATTAGTATACAAAATATAAAATCTATACACACAATACAAAGAAAGCTATAACAATTTTAAAACAGATGTTCATATTTTTGCACGCTCAAAAAAATTGCAAGGGGAACAATTCTAGGAAGAAATTAGCATACTAAAGGTTAATGGACAATATCTAAATATTTGTAGATAGATTTATACAGCTATATAGGCACCATTTTCTTACACTACATTTCACCATCACTGAGAAATCATGATTACAGAATTCTAGAAAACTGAATTTCTTTACATTAAGAATTTTGTAGAACCAAAAGAAGTGGTAATCCAAAGTTATAAGCTCAGGTGAGCATAGTATAGGACATTGTAGCTAATATCTGCTGGGTCTACAAAGATGTGTGGCTTCTCATTGTTCTGATAGACATCCTTCCAATTGGTCAATTCCGGATGTTTTTCATCAATGCTTTCTCCATGAGATCGCTAAAAAGAGTATAGCATGATGAAAAAGACGACAAACTTGACAAAAACAAAATTTTATCATCTAAATGTTTGTTATTATTAAGAGGAAAGATCAAAGTATTTTTTACATTTTTTAATCATTTTTAATCGTTCCTATTTTTTTTTTTTTTTTTTCTTTTTTTTTTTTTTAGTCAGCAAAATTGACAGATTTCAACCATTTTTTCCATTTTATAAAAAAACTGGAAATCTCAACTTGAAATTCTTTTAAATACCAATTATCATTTTTTCAAAACTTATTTTAAGAAAATCAGAAATTGTTTATTTAAAATACTTTGAACCAAGCTAAGACTTATCTTCTGTGCCAAAAAGATGTAATTTGAAAATAAAACAAAGGTCATAAACTTTTGCGTCACTTGACAGGTGATGAATGATATATTGATAGATTCCGTGAGGGTAATTTATTGTACGGAAGGAGAAAAGTGAAATAATTTACATTCAAGTGAACAAATTATTTACCTCGTTATTTTTAAGGAAAACTTTCAGCGCTCTAATTTTTTTTTTTTTTTTTTTTTGTACTTAGCTTTCACCTTTACGTTTATGATGATTTATGGAAAATATATTCTAAAGAAATTAAAATAAGACTGTTAAGAGTGACATTAAATTTCATAAGAAAGGTATCTAATTAATTTATAGGTAACTTTCTTATGAAATTTTATCAGAAGTGTACATAAAATACTATAATTTTATGTACATTTATTACATTATGCTGTATTATTTGTATTTCCATTTGTTTTATTATTAATTTTGATTTTTCATTTATGGAAAAATGTCATAACTGAGATTAATATAAAAATAAGATCATATAAATTTCATAAGATGATACTGATACTTGTAGGTACCCTTCTCAGTTGAAATTGAAAAATCAAATTAACTTCTCCACACGTGTTTTGCAAAAGTAAAGGCCTTAACAGTGGAGAACAATGCTTAAATCAAATAACGCAACTTAATTTTATTCTGGTTTGTCTTCCGTACTTTATAATTACAGACTGATTATAAACACAAAATTACATTTCTTAATTACTGCGGATCTTCTGATTAGTCAAAATGATACAATTTACAATGCACTAAAAAAGATCTATCTCATAAGGAAACTTAGAAAAACCTGATGCGGCTTTTAACTAATTTTATAATATTTTAACAACTTAAATGTAAAAATCTGTTAATTAAGAAATAACAAATAATTGTATTAAAAATTCATTTTTTATCGAAATTTTTTTGCTTTCAGAAAATATTGTCCATATTCATAAAAACAACTAAAAGCAAATAATATCTTTGTTTTATCAAGTTTTTTATGTTACAATTCAGAGATGATTTTCTGGTGGTTCAAATTAAAAAACAAAACAAAAAAAATCATGATTTGCATTCTTCCAAGCCTTGTGCTTTTAACTATTGTAATCACTAAACCCAATGTGATCGAATTTCTAGTGTTTTCATAAAATTAGTTAGGCGGGGGGGGTAATAAATATAAAAAAAATTTCTGCCATGGCTTTAATAAAAAAAAACATAATAATTTTGATCATCTGAAAGTTTCATTAACATCTGACAATTATTTTTATTTTTGCAAGATTTTCCAATTTAATGTGTGTCATACCAAAAAAACATGCTAAAAATTGTCTGTTATTTTACTAGTTCCTGTGATACAAAGAGAAACAAGGATTTTTAATCAAAATTTAGAATGTTCTAAAAAGGAAAAATTTTTTAAAATAATTAAAATAAACTTTGGTCTTTTCTCTTAATAACATAAGCATTTAGACGATAAAATTTTGCTTTCGGCAAGGTTGACATCTTTTTCATCAAGCTATGCTCTTTTTTTAGTGATTTCGTGGAGGCACCTAACTTAGTCTCATCAAGGAAGAGTACTTGTTTGAATTCAGTGTCTGATTTTGTAGGAGGAGATTGTAATATATAATGCCTTTCTAATCCTTCTAGACACACAGCATCACTTTCTTTGAGTAAAAGCAGTTTTTGTTTTCTTCAGGACATTATTTCACTCTGTGTTGCTGTAAGCAATCATTTTCATTGCTTGTGATCATTCTTTTCAACTGCCCTGTTGGTTGTGGCTATAGAATATGCTGACTGCACCACTGCAGAGGAGTAACTCCACCTCCCAATGAGGCCCCATTTGCCATGGGTAGTGACTCGTAATGCATGAAGAGGGAATCCTGGTGGTTGTGGATTTTAGGCCTTGGGCAGTATATAAACTCCTAAACCATTTTGGCTCTTGGACTAGATGGACAGTTAGAGAGGTCAGATCCAATCAACTGGCAGGTGATATCCCTGTGTTGTGGGTGGGGAGTACTGTTAAGCTTCAATATAAATGAAGTGATCTGTCAAAAATCTACCATGAGGCATCACCCTAAGACAGACACACAGTGGCATGAAAAAGACATCTACCCATTTTCTAAGCTTCATAGTCCTGGAATCTATAGAATAAAAACTTATGACAAAGCTGTCCTCCTTTGTGATAGAAAATCTTTTCAACTAATTTGGTATCAAAATCAGTAAAAAAACCTGTTAATTGTAGAAGTAGCTAAAAGCTATTATGTAGAGTTGCTCCTGAGAACAACCACCTTCCAAAACTTGAAAATCAAGGCACACCTACATAGATTTTACAACATATCCAGAGGAACAGTGAAAAGTTCAGAACAGGGTGTTTACATACTTTTTGTTTTTTAAGTTATTCTTAATTTCCTCCAGAAAAATGAATTTTTAAAAAAAAAATAGTAAACGTCAATACATAACATACATAATCAACTGGTTCCAATGACAAAAACTTTAAAACATTTGGATACTATGAAATATGAGGAAGAAAGAAACCAATAAACAAACAGTGAGGAGAGAATAGGTCTAACTAAATGGGATCTACATATGATCAACAGAAATGTATGAGTTGTATTGGTAACCACTTGGTGGACTTGTCTTATGAAGCTTGGAAAAGAGAGAAAGAAGTAATGAAAATAAAATATACCCAGGGTACCTCTTTTTTCCAGAAGTACAAATGACTGCAGAGACCTTTTTCCTAATTTCATAATGCAACCAACACCAAACCCTACTGCCCAGGAATTAAAAAAACAAAAAAAACCAAAACAAACTAGATGAAATAGTCGTCTCTCTGTAAGATTTACAGGCTTCTATAAAGCAAACAAACAACAACCTCTCCCTATAGTAACACCAATTCAAATGAGTTCAATTTCTCAGTCACAAAGTCCACTGTACTCACATCCCTGCAAGGCTCTCCACCAGGTAGGAAATGTCAATTGCTTTTATAGCAGTATGTTGGGTACTTCATGGTTGGCTATTTGTGGATAATAGAAGTGGATTAGCCTATTTTCTATCTATCCATTCCATTTGGGGACACTTGAACCACAACTGGTTAAAAGTAGCTTATTATATGATGTTGCTGACTTCATTCAGTTGACTTTTTTTTTTTCTGGGAAATCAGCATGTAACATAACATTTTGGTCATCGGGCTATATCATCATTTTTTTTTTTTTTTTTTTTTTTATGCCCCTCCCTGATATCATCATCACAGATATGGCAACTGGTTGCAGGTCTCTTAATCCAGGTATTCCACAGGAAAAGAATCACCACTTTTTCCGGGTGCTCTTTCTTGCTCATCTGGCTCAGGTCCTGAATCTCTTTTTTCATTAGAGACATTAAATTCCCCAAATCCAAAAATTCTTGCACTTTCAAAGGACATGCTTGATGTTCCATCTGTGTTGCTCTCTGATATAATGGAGCCAAAAATGAGGCAAAGATCTTTCAGTTGGTGCAGCATTTAATTGAACAAAATTCTGTGTGGACTGTTGATACGAGTTACCAGACCCATCTAATATCTAAAAATACATCAGTTGGTTGAAAGTATGTCAACTGACTTCATTTAGTTGAGGAATTTTTTTATTTATTTTTTTCTGCAAAAACAGGATGTGGCACAATAGCATTTTGGCCTTCAGTAATTTTTTTAAATATTTCCCCTTGATCTCATAATCATGATTGCAGATATGACAACTAGGCTTGGGTCCCTTAATTCTGGTAATATTAGGGGGACTCTCTCTTTCTTCTATGTACTTGGTTTCTGTTAAGTCATCTGGCTCAAGTCCTGAATGATCTTCATTAGGATGGGATTAGGCCCCTGGTATGATAACAACCATCCATTGCCTAGCCATGTCTGCAATTATTGTTCATCTTCTCTGTTTTATTTGGACATGGGATACTCAGGCACCATATTTTTCAGTTATTCTGGCAGGCAGCCATTTGTAAATTAAATTTCCAAGTTGCAGTTTATATTTTTGTGTCATTATCAAGTTCAGTGCTAAAGTCTGGTTAGTTGATATCAAGGGTTGCACATATTGGCAACTTCCATTGTGAGAATACAGACATGCCTGAGATGGATATTTGAACTCTATCCAATTTTCTGATGTCCATGCCCATGATCTTAATTTACTGTTCATTACTAGGATTGTGACTTTAACTGAGTTCTTGTCATCTATTTTAAGCTCTATTGTATCAAGTCTTCAACACTTCAGAACCTCATCTGGTCGTCATCCTGGGTACGACAATAAACTATATCCAGCAGCAAGGCCTCTGATTGGGAGGTTTTGAGTAGCGTGGAACCACCTCTTAATTGCTTTTGTTCCCAGGTCCACCATGACCCAGGGTGGTAGCACCTGTTAGGGTCCCAGCTATGGGTAAATAGTGAACCCCTCCAGACTGGGGTTAAAACATTATGACAATAGTAAAAATACAAGCACATTTTGGGAGTAGGGAATGAATGCATTCTATTCGTATCAATTTATCCTAAAAATCTTGTTGGTATTAAATAAACCTACTGATATGCTGTAAACCAAACCAATCAATTGGCTGTCAGTATATTCCCATTCTCTTTGCACAAGCAAGATATTCTGAGTTGTTCATGAGAGAGCAGGAACAACCCAAATCCATTAATGCTCTACATGGTCTCTGATTTATGAGCACCTTCATTGCCAGAGGCACTTTTTGTTAGGAGAACAGTGTCAATATTGGCAACCCTTTACATAATGATTAGGTCTGCAGCATTTGGTACTAAACTTAATGAAGGTTATAGGAGTGCCTGTTTCAAATGGATGAGTAGCTACCATGACTTAGTTATTTAGTTTCCCTTTCATCTTTCATAACTGCAATGGGCCTGTTCAATAGTTGGACATCTCAACATGGTTCATGAGTTAGTGTGTTCAGTCCTCATGCCCTATAAACTTGGCCTCATGTCACATCTAAACCATGCTTAAAAAATCACCATAGAACCCCCCCCCCCGAATATTCTGGGAGGATTGGCAGAGGAGGAGGAGGAGAAGGGTTTTAAATGCTGTGGTTGTAGTATCTATTCCGTGCCAGAGGTCTTTTCTCCTCCTTTATATTCCCCACTCCCAATGCTGCTTAACATCTGTTATGTAGTGGTGGTATGATCGGCATAGACAAGCTATGACCAGCAGCCCAAGTGGAAACACTTGGGTCCCCATGTTAAAACTGAACTTGTGTTATAACCTGATTCAGTGTGTGTGTGTATGGGGGGGGCGTTAAGATAAATCTTGGGCCATATTCTGTAGTTGGCTCGCATTCATCTCACTCATTCTCCACAAGATAAATTCACATGGTTCAGAAGTCCTGCTACAAAAGCACATGCTAGACTCTGTTCTGATATTCCTCCAAACAGTAAAAGAATTCTTTATAGGTCTGCAAGATATATATCCACATTCTCCAGAGTGTAGATGAGCCAAAAAGGTCTGCTGCAAAACCAATTTGTAGTATGTTCTTTATTTTTATATGGAAACCAGGGTCCAGAAAAACATGTAATTTTGTCCAGACAGTGTATTGGACATGCAAAAAAAATCACACATTTCTACATCTTCACTCAACATAACCAACTGGTATACAGAGCTTGACAAAATTCTTATACTGTAAAACAGCTTCTAACAGAATGTATAGTTTTTGCATTTATGAGAAAACTATACAACAAGACAATGTTAAAGATTTGTTTAATAATACCAATATAGAAGCCATTTTATTCATCTTGAGAAAAATAAACTTGCATGCAGAAAAACAATACCAAAATTTTAAATTAGCTCAACTTTAAAAATAAAGACAAAATACCTGCTATTAAATAAGCTTTAAGATGACATTTAAAAAAAAAAAAAAATTTCAAAGATGGATTTTATTGGTTTTTGTATTTCATAACTGCCTTCATGCTGTTATCTTTCATAACCTCCTTGTTGTATATTTATGAATGCAAAATATTTTATTTTCTTAAATAAAACATGTCAGTTCTAAACAAAATATAATTATAAACAATATTTCTTTTTATTTTCAGTTATTTTTCAAATTTGCATTAACTTCATACATTGACTTAGTCTTTTCTTTCCATAACCAGACTGATTAATCAACTTATTGAGTTAATAGCAAGATTTTAGCACCATTTAATTTTCAATACAGCCAAAAAGTTTCATAACTGTTAATCAGAAACTTTAATTTAAAAATTTATATACTTTCTCCTGTCCCCTCACGCTAACTAGTAGGGGTTAAAGGGAGGCATATCTAAAAATTATTTCACTTTTATCATGTATAGTAGATGGCAAAAATTTGTGCCTGATTTTCATTGTTAATATTAAACAACTGTAAATTCGCACTGATGTTTATTTTGGCATCCATTTCTGGCATGTTCTAAACTGAAACCTTACATCATTCAGTTGTGACAGGCTTTGTTGACACATGACATTCTTCAGCTCTTGGATGATCAATCAGTAATTTGATAGATTACATCAGACTGATTTTCCTTTTCTTTCCTTAACCTGACTGATTAATCACAATTTTGATTAAGTTTTGAAATTGATATCAACAGCCTTTTACCATTTGAAGAGATTTGGGATCATTTCCCAATGTGATACGTGGGTGCCACATGGAACAGAAACAAATTAGATTATCTTTCTGCAGCAATTTATTTACTGTTATGACACAAAAATATGTTCTTGCACAAATTTGTCACTAATGATGAAAATGAATCAATGTTTGACACAAATGGGGCTGGAAAAACTTGTTAAACTTGTGGTGTAGTTTACAGATATGTAAAATTAAGTATAAATATATAATAATAAAACCAAAATGTCTAAGAAGCTTCTACCAACTAGCTTTAGTGAAGAATTCCTGCAATATTCATTTAAGTTGTAAACTTTATTTAATGGCAATGGTTAATGTTTGTGACTATGACCAATAGAGATAAATTGCATTTATTTATTTGATGATTTTTTTTTTTTAATATTGTTTCATGAAATATTCTTGACTAATTCTTTCTCCATGTTTACAATCCAAATGGAATATCTTGATAGCTAATATCTGTAACCTTGAAAAGTCCTTATCCTTCTGAGAGATCATTAGCCTAATAGACATATTTTTATATCATGTTTTGTTATGACTACAACATTTTGGCTTATTTATTCTACAGCCATCTTTAGGTGTATGGCAGATGTGTGGATAGCATTTCAATGAGAAATTGGAGAGCTGTTCAAATTACAGTTGGGACCATTGCATTCACTTATTAGGAAAGTTATGAATCTACCACTTCCTCCCAGATAAGGGTTAAATAGTAGGACTAGTATCTTGAAAAATCATGGTTATTCTCATAAATGGGTAATGCAATATTGACTTGCAGAAAAAAATATTTTTACAATCAAAAATGTTTCAGATTTAAATAACTGAAAAACAGTGAATAAGTATTAAAAATAATCCATATGGAAGATACTAATTTTAAAAGTAGTTATCATTCCATTTAGATTATTGATTTTTCTTCTTTTTAGAGTATTTGCTGTTGTGACTACAAGAT
Organism: Acanthosepion pharaonis; assembly: GCA_903632075.3. Taxonomy (NCBI): domain Eukaryota; kingdom Metazoa; phylum Mollusca; class Cephalopoda; order Sepiida; family Sepiidae; genus Acanthosepion; species Acanthosepion pharaonis. The sequence goes on along the minus strand of CAHIKZ030001427.1, from coordinate 367,086 downwards.
TGTTGAGGTTGAAGGGAAACACTTAACAGATTGTTCTCTTAAGAGTTACATGACAGAAAAGGGAAAGAGATTGTAGAAAACAAAATAAAACTGAGTAATGATGTGGGGGGGTCACTGTCTCAGAAACCACAGCACAGTAGGCAGCACACAACTTCCAGAACAAAATGTACCAAGGGGACTGTCTTGACATGACAGTTGACAAAAATCTGGATCCACACAAATTGCAGAGAGGCCTGTATCTGGGCATGTCAAGCTATTCTGTTGTTAAAGGGGAAAAACCCAGATGTTACAAGCTTCAAGAGCTATGTCTCCATGCAACTCTGGGCCTATTTTGTATCTTTAGAAACACTGGTTTATCACAACTCTGATGTTAAATCTATATAGATGAATATTGAAAAAGATTAGCAATAATTCCAAGAAGTGTTTAGACTAATATATTTTCTGTATTACTTTTTATTGTTATTGGATTATTTAGGACATTTCATACAACTGCCTTCAGTTAAACAATCCATATGGACTATACCATCTGATCAGGAAATGATTCCTCATCATTACAAGAAGTCTTAAGACAAATTCATTTATTTTTATATTGCATTCTGTTGTGACTAAATTATTCTGTTTTTTTTTGTTTTTTGCAAGTGTACTAACCATATGGAAGATATGTAATTTTGGAAAAGAAAAAAAATCATTTTTATTCAAAAAGTTGTTTATATCCTACTTTACATGGTCAGTAGATATGGGACATACCTTAGTTATCAGTCTAGCAGAGGTTAATACTAATGACTTTATCTTGATATTGCTGAAAATTGTAATAAAAACATTGTCATGTCCTTCAAGTCTACCATCCATATAGATTATAATTTGCATAATTTAAAAAAAAATCACTTGCCAAGAGTTTGTTCTTTGTGTTCAATCCATATGGAACTTTTGTAATCTTGGAGTTACCATTCCAAAAGGTGTTTAGACTAAGCTTTTTTATAATGTTTACTGTTGTAAATAAAATATATTGACCAGTTCATTCTATATGCTTTTCATGTGTATCATACATATAGATATCTTGTGTGATATAGAGGAAAAAAAATCATTTTGGAGAGTCATTTAGAATGACATTATTTTCATATTACTGTTGTAACTAGAATACATTTGTAAATACATTGTACTTCAAGTGTACCATACATATGGATTATACCTTATATAATATTGAGAAAAATCATTATTTGCAATGTTGATATTTAAGTGTTCAATCTATCTTCTGTGATTTTAAATTTAGATGTAATGACACTGTATTGGTAAGTTTATTCTACCACCACCTTTCAGTGTACTGTCCATACCTTGTAAAATCTTGACAGAAAAGCTTGTCATTCCAAGAGTTGTTTCCTTCTATATGTGTTAAATATATATTGAACATATCTTCTGTAATCTTGAAAAGTTATCATTGTATAAGCTGTTTGGAATGATGATTTTATATGACTACTGTTATAACTCCATGTATAGGCAAGTCCATTCAATGTTTTTTTCTCAAGTGTACAATACATATGGAAGAAAACCTATGTAATCTTGAAAAAATCATTACTATTCCAAGAACTGATTTTGAGAGAGGGGAGGCTACTTAAGTATGTTAACTAATGAGAAGGGAGACCCATAGCCTGACAGAGCTGAGGCCAGTTTGAAATTCAGTTTTTCCTTCTCTTAAGCTGGTAGTGTTTTTTTTTTTCTTTTTTTTCCCCCCCTCTTAGCAACTTTTCTGTTATCCTCCCATTGTACTGTTAATTCTACTAGGAGGACATACTTCCTTGAATCAGATCACACTACAATATCAGAGTGTGCATCTATCTGAATGATGTGTACCTGAAATTGCAGAGATGTTCTAAGACCAACTAACACCCTTCAATCATGGGTCCCTCTCAACAGTGTCATGTTGGGGGTTATTCAGGTATTCCACACAGGGTGTTCACTTTCCTTGTGAAAACATATCTTAAGTTCTCTGGCTGTTACAGGCTGTTTGTTGGCTGCTTCACACTGTTCACTGACTAAGTCCATGACCACTTCCAGCACTTAGTTATGATGCCATGTGTATATCTGCAATAATTGCGGGCATGCAGAGAGCATGTGGCATGAAGTGGCAGTATCTGTCCATATTTCTCAGATGAGGTATTATGTACATTATTTACATTATTTGGACTATTGTCCTCATCTTTGTTGCCATATTTATTACAAAGTTTCGGCCTTTCAGTATCTGTCTATATTTCTGAAATGAGGTATTATGTACACTATTTACATTATTTGGATTATTGTACTCATCTTTGACACCATATTTATTACAATGTTTCAGCCATTGTATGCTTTGGCCTTCTTCAGGTGGTTGGAATGTCGAACTTAACCCTTTATTTCGCTCACTGAAGAAAATATATTTAAAAAAAAAAAATAAAAGTATATTTTCTTCTGCTTTCAGCATGTCCTATCTATCCACTATCTTCGCCTTTGTGTTCACTTTCAATTTAACTTAAGCCTTTTTTTCTTTCTTCAAATTATCGGCATTCTTACATTTTCACAGTTAGATTATGCTGTTCCACATTTATTTCTCTTGCACTGACAATGCCTGGCATTGTGAAACATTTTCCATTTCTCTTTTCTTTTATCTATATATATTTTTTTTTTCAGATGCATGTAAAAATTTAAATATAAATGTGTATGCACACCCACCTGCTGATTCAATATCTATATAAGCATTTATTATAAACTTCAGTAAAAGTAAATATACATTTTTTCCTCAATCAATTCACAACTGAATTAAATGAAATAAATGAATGCTTAATTTAATTTTCAATAAGTTTAAATTTGAATAAGTTTGCATACATAAATGTAAATCAATGCTTATATTTCTGATTCTATTATATATATATATATATATTTTTTTTTTTTTTTTATCAGATGCTTTCCCTGATGAAAAAGGTAAGTTCTTTGATTTTTGACTTTTTTCATTTTTTTTTTTTTTTTTTTTTTTTTTTTTTTCTTTGGAGGCACAGTAGAGTAATGGTTATTGGCTTGGATTGAGGAATCAGAGAGCTGAGTTTGAATTCCAGTTCTAATACCCTTGGGAAATGTATGAATCCTCTTCTCTCCTCAGTTGTGGGTAAATAACAGGACAGACCAGGTTCTATAGCCTTGGATGGCAACTGGTCTGCTGTAGAAAGAAATGGCAACCTACTGTCGGGAGAAAAAAATCTGCCTCATCAGTCATGTATCAAAAGATAGATGATCACCTAAGTGTGTATCACACATGGCACATAACTGACATTTTTTTTTCCTTTTTGTTTTTTGTTTTTGTGGTTTTCTTATTCACACACGCATGCGCACACACACAGAAATGTAACTTTCATTGTACAGCAGATGTAAATAAATATACTGTTTAATAAATAAATAGAAAGAGCATCTACTCAAATGGGTATCCATTTAAAATAACTATTAAACAAATAAATTAAAATCTTTTGGATTTAATTCATTTCCTGAAAAAATTGTCTTTGTTTACATTAGGATACAAAACAGATGTATATGTTGAGAATCAGGAAGTTATATGTTGAAAAGCACTATCTGGCTTTGTTTGAACAGGAGGTTCTATGTGGTTGAGTTATTCTAAGGCCCACATACAAAATGACTGATGTCTTATATGGAGGAAATCTTTCCTGGTAACAATAATTAAGAATGACACTTTACCTAGCCAGGCCCCAAGAAATGGCAATTTACAATCCTCATAGGTCACATTTTATTATCTCTATTTTTCTGTAAATTAACAAGATGGATCTCCACCATCCAAAATAATGAATTATAAAAGTTGAAGATTATTCCTGCAAAAAAAAAAAAAAAAAAACATCTGGTTTCTCTTTAGTCCTCAGCTTTGAATTAATTTCACTATTACCAGTTTTCAAATCTTATATTAAAACCTTTCAAACAAAACTGTGACCATCCAAAAGAGTTCATAAAGAAAAAACAAAAAAGCATATCAAAGTCCCACTTTTCAGCATGCTCTCTGTTCTGGAGTAAAAGGTACTTTGTATCTCCCCCCCAACCCTGCTGATATCTGTACTTGAAAATACATTAATCTTACTTTGTCAGCTATGAACATATAACTTCATTTCTTTCTTCCAATTTCTGGTCCAGGGTTCATTTCATGCTTGAAGGCAGAGTTGAATTTGCCAAACCAGGTTTTAATTTTCTGCTTAAATTTTAACCCTCATATGCTATTTTTACATTTCTTCTTAGGATATTACCATGGCATTCTATACTCCAGGCCAAGTCATGGCGTGAGAGCCAGAACTGGAGGCCTATTAAAAAATGTAGGATTTTCAGAAATTTTAGAAGAAAATGAAGTCAACCACTTTATGAAATACTTAGGTGTGAATAAAAATGTTATTCTGAGGATAATAGGATGTGTTGAAAGATAAATAAATGAAAATATATATTTTTGCTATGAACACTGATAATTTTTAAACAACACAAAGAGGTAATTATGATTTCTGGTAAAAGATAAATTGAATCAGAAATTTATATTATTTACAGGTGTCACTGAATCCTTTATTCAATCTATTCCCTGTGAGTGAATAAAGACTTTGGTTTAAATTTACATTACAGTTACTGGGTTTGACAAACAGAACCCAAGAAGGCTGGAAGACATCAGCCGAAGTGTGTATATAACAATCAATCATTGCAGAAATATAGACAAATAAAACAAAATCATTCTAGGAAAGTTTCAAAACTTTTAGAGCTGGTTCTTTTTCTGATCTAGGTGTGCCATGCAAAAATCTTTCAAAACTATATTTGCAAAAATAGAAGCATGATTTTTCTCCATGTTAAAAAAATGAAACTCGGTAATAAGCATAAAAATGTTACTTAATGATTTATAGCAAACCTTTTCCTTTATTGTATGGAAAAGGATGAAACAAAAAAATAACTATTGACAAGTGTGGTCAGAAGGAACTTTTAGTTTTCCACGGTCAATTAAATTGGTATATTTTCCATACTTTTCATAATAAAAATGGGTTTCACATTCACTGGGTTGATTATCATTTCTTGTAATATATCCAGCTATGTACACAAGAGCCATTTTTATTTCATTGGAAAAAGATGGTTCTAAATTTTCCAGATTGTCAAATATTTCTGAACCTTCCTCACAAAGTTTATAATCACAAGATGTACATTGGTGACTTGGATTAACATCAAATTCATTTAATATTTACATTTTGATTTAAAAGTAAAGATGTCTGCTTAATATGCAGCTTTTCAATACATTGTTGAACATTTATAAAATAGGTGCCACCTGATCCTTGGCGAAGTTTACCAAATTCTTTTTCTAATGGATCAGTTGAAAATTGCCCGAGTCGTACATATTTATGGCTTGTAGCTAAAAGGTGTCGACATAGACTAACAATTCCATTGCAAATATGATGTATGGCAGTAGCAGTGTTTTGGGATAATTGTTTTTTTACAATTGCCTTGAGTGCCAGCCATATTAAGAGCCATTTTACCAAATTCAATGATAAAATCAAGTCTAGTGTCATTTGGAGATCTGATTTCAGCTTGTAGAGGATCATTATGTAATTTATCAATTTGAAGGCATTAAAAATTTTCCACCATGTCAAAACCTTGTTTATGAAGAGGGCAGTATCATTCTTACCTGCACTTATTTCATAGGATATAATTTAAAAAAAAGCTTGATTTACACGGTTGCCATCACATATAATAGCCTTTACATCAGCTGGTATAGATGTGATGGCTTGGACTGTTAACTCAATTTGTTCAAATAAAAAGGTGGATGTTAATTTTGAAATTGGAATCAATTTTCTAAGAAAATTTGGATCCCCATTGAGACATGAACATTATACCAAGTACTGTTTGAGCAAGTACAGATGGATTGTCAACTGATTTACCGAATAGTTGTTTGCCATAATATAGCAACATCTTTTTGATATATACTTCGTCATGGAGAATTATGCACCCTTTTTGACTGGTATTAAGAGTATTAAATATAGATAACAAAAAAGATTTTTTAAGTTTTGAAACTTTTGATGTCATCCTTCCTAATGTTGTTAATGAAGGTAATTGAAAATCATGTCTTAATTCATTATACAATGTCCATGATCTTGCATAGTACCCAAAAGCATGCACAACTATATCTGAGCTGTATTTTATTCCAACCATTTTGGGAGCCATTGCTAAAAATTGTTGACTCAGGATATTTTTCTTGTGATCAAAAGCCATAGAATTTAAATATCGGATGATTTCTTCCAGTTTTGACCAAGTATCAACTGTATTTATATGATTTTTAGACAGGTTGCTAATATAACACTTAACTCCGTAATGAAATGTTTCAAAGTGCAAATTGTTATAAATTTTCAACATAAAGAGAGGAATACCATCAATAGATCTTGATTGAACAGTTAAAATATTTTCATCCAAAAATGCTACAACTGGACATATAAAGTCTTTTTTGTTGTTAAGCAGACTTTCTTTCAAATTTGTATAATTAATTTTATCTAATTCTAAAAAAGCATTAAGTTCATCAGCAATTTGATTTCTAACAGTACTGGAGGGTTTTTTTTATATTCCTTTGAACAGCTGAGGGTGTTGGTATTTGACTACTTGGCACGCCTGGTCATACAGATGGTGGATTTTTTGGACATATTTTTCCATTAACTTTTATGGTATCAAAATTTGAAGGCCAATGTTGTTGACAAATAACAGTAATGTTAGTAACATTTAGATTGGCATTTGAAACTGATTTTATCCATTGCTCTCTTTCGTCTTTGTTTTTTGGAAAACGATAAACTGGTATTTTATTAATCTCACCACACATAGTTTTGTCTTGCTGGCTTCTGTAATTTGTTTTGCAAGCAAACACAGCACTTCTGGGGCATGGCTAGGAATTAAGTAGTATCTGAAATGGTAGATTAAATATCTTTAACAGATATTTCTCTTACTACTTCAATTTAGAAGTAAATTTTCAAGCTAAATTAATTATACTTTAAATTACAGCTTTTATCCACGCACCCTGCCCAAATACACACAATTAATTAAAGCCAAAAATTTTAGAGAGTTGCCTTCAGTTTGAGAATCCACTTCTTAATTTTTAAAAAAGATGGTGGTGGTGGGGGGGTATGGTTTTGTTTGAAGAATACTGTCAGGTTTGCAGTTTTGCACATTATTAATATTAATCGTTTATCAACAATAAAACTGTTTTTAATAAAACAAAAAAATAGCAGTAGTTGCATAGTGCCATTAAACTAAAAAATTCAATTTGAAGTTGGTATTTAAATTTAAATTTCTGGTACTTGTTAAAAATGTTAAGCTGTTGCTTGGATCTCTCCCAAAGGGTCAGCCATAAAAAAACAAACAAAAAAAACCTACCCCTCCAGACATAAAAGAAGAGATCGTTTTTGTTCCTAAAACTCCTGGCAAGGAGATTGGGAAGGGGGGAGAGGGCTTTTCGCAATCTTTTGAGACTATGCCTCCGATACATCACTTCTGGCCATGTGCAAAAAAGGACTTCCTTCTCAACTGGGTAAATAAAATAAATGACTGAAAAGTGAAAACTAGTAGCAGTGAGCAGCATGGTTTATGGTAAAAAAAAACTTTGCGTAAAATCGCCCGGTCAAGTTTTATTACTTTAAAACTTTATATTAAATTTAAAAACATTCATAAGTAGCCTTTCCTTTAGTTTGGTTTAATACGCTTTAAACTATATAAATAGGAATATATATAACTTTTTTTTTTTTTTTTTTTTTACCTTAAAGCAAAAGCTAATTTTTTATCATGGTTAAACTTGAGAAAATTAAACTTTAATTTCGTTGACGTTATGTTTTCACTCATAACAAAGTTTTTTTGTTTTTTTTTAGCGATATCAAAAATAAATATCAAATTAAGTAATAATGACATTGAATTTATGAAAAAAAAAACAATTTTAATTCATTTCATAATAAAAATAGTTTTCCTTACATCTTTGAAGAAACTAAATTAAATTCTGTTTAAATTTGTTAAATGTTTTGTTTTGCTTCTTAAAATAACACAAATTACTCAAAAAGAATTGCATTTTATCAATAAAGAATTCTTTAAACTTTAATCAAAAAATGTTGAACAAACTTTAAGAGGGAAAATGCCAAAAATGAATTAAACTTTAATTTAAAAATGTTAAGGCTTTTTAAACTTAAGTAAATCTTTTTGTTTGTGCGAGTAAATTTAAGCACCAAAGTTTACTTTTTACAATTTAAATATAAATAATGTATGGACTCAAACTAAAATAATCAAATATACTTACTTCAAATAAATAAGTTAAATGATATTCCAACCAAAGGTAAAAAAATTAAGATTCCTTTGAATTTCTCGAGCCAACAACAAGAGCACACAGTACGCAGCAGTTCGCTGAAACTAAAACGATCTAATTGTCAGCCGACCTCCAGTCTATCGAGGTCGCCGCGTTATGCAGAGGCCTTTTAATATAGAACGCCATGGATATTACCCTTTTACAGTCATCTACTAATTAAATTTTTATTTTTTATACAATTAAATTTAATTTCCTAGACAACTTTTAGCAGAAAATTGTTTATTTCTATTCTCTGGTTCAAATTAGGTGTCTTTTTGATTTACTTCACATCAGACAGATGTGAATGCTATTAAAAATAGTTATTCTTTGCATAGGGGCACTGAGCATTGCATTTGGCTTGTAAAGCAACCCCCTACACATACACACACACCAAAAAAAAAAAAAAAAAAAAAAAATACAATTTAAGCACCAATCAAAAATCTTGGCAAAACAAAATCCAGACTGCTTAAAAGGACCTACTCAGGACACTATAAACAGTTAGTTAACCAGGTCAATTGATCTGACACAAGCTTAAATACAAGGCCCAAACACATCACCCTAATCTCCTCTAGGTCATATCCTTGCCCACAAAGAGATAATCTGCTTTGATCTGTTATACTAGCAATAAAGAATTTTACTTTAACATGCCTTTCTCCTTTTCTTTCCACTTTACTGGCAATACTTTGTTTTCATTTTTTCTTTTGCAACCATATGCAGTATATATCATCTCTTACCTTTTTAATTGCCAAAATTGTTCTTTTTCTTCTCCTTCAGCTCTTTATTGTACAGTTCTTAATATTTCTAAAACATTACAAGATATTATCTTGTTTAAAAATTCTACAGAGCATATGTTTGGTTAGTCAGCAATATTTTTTTTTTTTTTTTAATTCTATAGTTTATAGTAAGATTTGTGATTTTAAGGTAACACAAGTTTTATGATCTATATTTGCAGGAGCAGGTCAAAATTAATTAATGGCTTTTTGAAAAAGAATTAATAGGCAGGTTTTATGAGTGAAAAATAAGATAAATATACAAGTGGTATTTTTAACTTAATTGCTGATAATTTATATAAGTCTAACAAATAAACTTATATATGTAGAGTTAAAAAAATTGTAAGTCTGTTAGGTACAATAATGGTTGGTTGGTTTGCACTAGAAGTTAAAACAGATAGATTTACTGGGTAAACAAAGTACCCCTAGAATTTGGGCAGAGAGAACTTAGTTGACTGATACAGTTTTGCTTGTGATGTTTGAACATTATAGAACAAAACCATGAGGTAATTGCAAGTTACAGTTGTGATAAAAGGAAACAGAATTTTGCAAATGAAAATATGACAGAGGTAGATTTAGATGGTTGCTGAGTTTTTTGATGTCACAAAGAGAAGGGAAGTTTTTTTTTTTTTTTTTTTTTTTTTTTCAAGGTTTTAGACTACAGATTAACTTCTACTTTAGTATCAAGAATTTACTTTGATAAAATATTTGCCATTTTTGAAATTTTTAAAAATTTATCTTTTAAAGAAAAAGGGCCTAAAATTGACCCTCTGTCATTTCATTCATAAGAAATGAAAAATAATACTGCTACAACCTCCCATGAACACTCACAGAAGACAAAACATACAAATACATTCATGTTCATATGAATGACACTGTGTGATTCATTTATTTTCATTGTTATCATTTGATAAACTATCACAAAGAACTATTGGAAACTTCTAGGGAACTAACATATTTGGGAAGGATATGTGAATAATCAAGAAGGGATACTGGCATCAAACTGTCTGAATACAAATAGAAAATGAGTTCAGAAAATAGACAAAATTAGAAAAGGGTATAAGATGAATGTGAACACTTGACTGATTCAAGCTATAGAGTAAGGCAATTTTGCTTTCATTGGAGATCAAGTGACAGTAAGTCTCCTCAATACTCCAGCACTCTCCTCGGTATTCTTCATTATTATTTTGTACTCATTGAGTTTTCTAACAAATGGTATCTAGTGGCTTTCATTGGAGATCAAGTGACAGTAAGTCTCCTCAATACTCCAGCACTCTACTCGGTATTCTTCATTATTATTTTGTACTCATTGAGTTTTCTAACAAATGGTATCTAGTGGCTTTCATTGGAGATCAAGTGACAGTAAGTCTCCTCAATACTCCAGCACTCTACTCGGTATTCTTCATTATTATTTTGTACTCATTGAGTTTTCTTACAAATGGTATCTAGTGGCTTTCATTGGAGATCAAGTGACAGTAAATCTCCTCAATACTCCAGCACTCTCCTCACTATTCTTTATTATTTTGTACTCATTGAGTTTTCTTACAAATGATATCTGGTGGCATTCATTAGAGATCAAGTGACAGTAAGTCTCTTCCATATTCCAACATTCTCCTTATGACTCCAGCTGTTTTCAGTTATGTTGTCTTTTAGATGAATTTTATTGTCTCTTAGATTTTTATTTTTTTCCAGAAAGGTTCCTTGGACAAAAGTGATGGGCATAATTATCAATTTAAAGTTTTAAAATTTTCTTTTTCACTTCCCTCTGAATTTTACATATGATTTTACTTATCTTTGAATTTCACTGTTTGATTTGAATATGTAAGTAGCATTACATTTAAAAAAAAAAAAAAAAATTCATCCAAGGAAGGCAATGAAGTCACTAAGACGCAAGTGGTTACTGAGTGTGATAGAATGAGAAAAAAATTGAGAGAGAATAATAAAACAGGATTTAAATGAAATGAACAAAATCCCTGACTCCTATTTTTGGTTAAGTTTTTATAGCTTTTCTTCCTTCTAATAATTCATCTTTCTGCAATATCTTTCTATAAAAGAAATTGCCACCTGTTGCTGTTTCTTCTCCCACACTATTTTCTCTTTCAAACTACAACAACAAAGCCACTGAGAAGCAGGAGGTTACTGAGTGTGAAAGAATATAAGAAAAAGAAAAACATTATTAAGGTGCAAGAACCAATAAAGGAACAGAAATTAAGACAGAAGATAATAATTGACATTGCATTTAAATTTTTGAAGATCAAAGGCAATAAAGCCACTAGGACGCAAGGGGTTACTGAGTGTTAGAGAATATGAGAGAAACTACTATTAAGGAGAGAGAAGAATAAAAGAACAAGAATTAAGAAGACAACGATTGACATTGCATTTAAATTTTTGAAGATCAAAGGCAATAAAGCCACTAGGATGCAAGGGGTTACTGTGTGTTAGAGAATATGAGAAAAACTACTATTAAGGAGAGAGAAGAATAAAAGAACAAGAATTAAGAAGACAGAAGATAATGATTGACATTGCATTTAAATTTTTGAACATCAAAGGCAATAAAGCCACTAGGATGCAAGGGGTTACTGAGTGTTAGAGAATATGAGAAAACTACTATTAAGGAGAGAGAAGAATAAAAGAACAAGAATTAAGAAGACAGAAGATAACGATTGACATTGCATTTAAATTTTTGAAGATCAAAGGCAATAAAGCCACTAGGATGCAAAGGGATTACTGAGTGTTAGAGAATATGAGAAAAACTACTATTAAGGAGAGAGAAGAATAAAAGAACAAGAATTAAGAAGACAGAAGATAACGATTGACATTGCATTTAAATTTTTGAAGATCAAAGGCAATAAAGCCACTAAGATGCAAAATTACTGTGTGTTAGAGAATATGAGAAAAACTACTATTAAGGAGAGAAGAGAATAAAAGAACAAGAATTAAGAAGACAGAAGATAACGATTGACATTGCATTTAAATTTTTGAAGATCAAAGGCAATAAAGCCACTAGGATGCAAAGGGATTATTGAGTGTTAGAGAATATGAGAAAAACTACTATTAAGGAGAGATGACAATAAAAGAAGAATTAAGACAGAAGATAATGATTGATATTGCATTTAACTTTTTGAAGATCAAAGTTAAATGGGAAGCAAGAAGCCAGAAGAGAGTTCCACAAGTGAGACGGACAAAAGAAGAAACTTAGTTACATCTTGTCATTTCAATTGTAAAATGATCTTGTTGACAAAGTATTACTGTGCTTAAATTTATAAAGCCTAGGTACCATAGAGGAAAGTTTATGTGAACAATTTATAGAAAAGTCACATTGGCATTACATTAAAGCTGTGGGGAAGATGGCACATCACTTTAGAAGGAAGGAAATTTATACAGGTCTATTTATTAGATTTCTATCAAATGTTTCTTCTATTTTTCTTTCACTCTTATAGTTATACTGTTATAAAAAGAAATAAAACAAAACATGAAGCTATTTGAAGATACAATAGAATCCCTGGCAACCAGACTTAGGCCTTCCAAATATGACAGCATCCTGGGGTAAGACGTTAAACTGCAAGTGTAATGGCCTCTGTTCAGGAGGTTTTGAGGGGTGTAGAACCACCCCTTAATTGTTTGTCAGGGTTGTAGCACTTGTTAAGGTCCCAACTATAGGCAAAAACTGGGGTCAAAACATTATGAAAGTATAAAAATAGGTTTTAATATCAGCAATACATTTCTTGAAAAAACATTTTTGTAAATAATTATTACCAGCAATACATTTTTTTGAGGAAAAATTATTACCAGCAGAACATTTTTGTAAATAATTATTACCAGCAATACATTTTTTGAGGGGAAAAAAAAAAAAATTATCAGCATACATTTTTGGAAAAAATATTAGTAGCAATAAAAATTTTGATGGCATTAAATAACCGATTGAGATTGATATGCCATAAACCAAAATGAACCAAACCCAATATGAGGGGTTATATTTAGATTAAAATAAAAGAAATGAAATCAGGTTTAATATTTATTTTTAATGTTTTATGGTAAACAAAATAAGCTAATGTGAGTTAAATATAACAGAATTGATTTTAAGGAAAAAGAAATAAATTGTAATCTTAATGAAAATTCATTAAGTATGCCATGTAAGCAAAACAATGTAATGAGGATTTTTTAATTGTTATTGCAATATGATTCTTTCTCTTTTAATGTCATTCTCAACTTCTTCCACATTTCATTTTGCTTTTGTTCTTGAAATGTTTTAAATGAAAGACACTTTTTAACTCTGTGTGCATTATTGCAATCATCATAGCTGAATTCTGGCTTTCTTTCCATAAAACTGACAACCTTTTCAATAGCTTTCTCAATTTCAATCCAGGTTTCATTACAGTCATGTTTTTTTATTTCCTTGTTCACTGTGACAGTGTGAATGCTGGAGAATAGTTTCTTTGGAAGATTTTATATCATATAATATTGACTTTCATATGTTGAACTCAGCCATTAGTTACAATGAACTTTCACCAGTGTCTAGTTTGTTTAAAATTTTCACTTTTTGCGATAACTCCAAAGTTGTTCTTTTCCTCTTATTCCCATCATCTTTTGCACAAATACAAGCCATTATGGTGAAATAAGCATAAGCAATTATCCAAAGTAAATTTCCTGAAAAACAGAAATTTCACATCAGTTACATATCATCCAAATAGTTCAAATATACATATCAAAATCATGTCTGGATATGCAGGATTCTAGATATGAGGGATTTTTCTGTAGTTTCATAATGGCTTGGATTATCCATTTTTTTAAATTTTTTCTTTTTTATTTCTTTCATTGAATCATGGCAAAGAACATTCTACTTACATGGCAAACCATCCATATTCCTTTCCTCTGTATTCCATTGGTGAGAAGTAAGTTCCCCTCAAGCAGCTTCTTTCCATGAACCACTTCCCTGTGGAACTGACTCTCAACAGGATTTTTCTCTAGTTGCTACAATCTTAACCTGTTCAAGTCTAGGGTTAACTGTTATCTTCTACTCTTTTATGCACAAATTGCCTCTACCTCCCTGGGCCTTGCAAAGTGAAGCTTACTGGAAAAAAAAATTAATTTTGTTTTTCTTTCCAGATCAAACGGATAGTGACTGCAGTAGGGTTGCAAAAAAGGCACGACTAAAGTCTTCTCTTATATGGCTAGCTAAAAAACAGAAGATGATCCAATGTCTTGAAGATGCCTATCCGAACAGTATGTCAATACAAGATATCTTAGTGTGAGTTGGTCTTTTATTTTTTTTATCTTGGTACTTCCTTTTTCTGCAAAGTCTAAATGTCTTAAGTTCTTAAGGAATTAAATTGCTTATATAAATCAACATATCACAAATAGAATTTGCTAAACAAATATTTAAATGATTTCATTCATCCTTATGTGCATAAAGAATTCAGAAAAAAGTTTTAAGCTTATTAATTGGTTGAAATGACCAAGCATCATACAAAGAGGATAAGTCAGGACTCTTGGTTGGCCACTCATACATAAAATAGGTAATTACTTTTCAGTCACCTTGTATATATGTACATGTGTTTGTTTTAAAGCCCTAATAAAAAAATAGGTACTAGGTTTTTAGCCTCATATCCCAATTTGCTAAATATTAGTTACTGAGTTTGAGAACTTTTCAGCACTTACTCATTGCATACATTTTATTGGATTTCTAACATTTTCAATGAAGATCAGTCTTTATGCCTATACTAAGAAATGAATAAAGTGTAGATCATGTAATATGTGTGGGCACACACACACACTTATTATGGTGTGTCTTTGTATTTAAAGAATTTTTTCTTTTTTTAATGTTTTTTTTTTTTTTTTATTCCTTACCATTCCAGAAGTGGTATTGGATAATTCAATCTTGTCAAATGTCTTTTCAGGAATAGCAGAGTAAAGCAGTCAGATATGATTACTGCTGTGGTCATGTTGAATGACCTCCAGAACCGAGGTCTTATCAAAGAAGTTGACAAAGGAATGTGGATGCGTATACCTGTGAGCCAACAGAACAATCCAGATGGTATGTAAATACCTATGATTATTTGGCTCACATTTTTTTTTTACCTTTTACAAAATGGGACAATAGATATTAATGAATTAACCTGCTAATTTTCTATTTTTATTTCTCAATATGATTTTGTTATACATCATGGTCTCAGACTTTTAAATTGAAATGGGCCCCAAATTAAAATGACAAAAGAAAAAGGTATCATGTTATCTGTTGTGGAGAAATTAAATGATGATAATGATATTTGGCCATGTCAAAGTTCAACAACCCCAATGCCCAATTTCAAACATCAAAGTAATGATTTTCATAAATTTTTAAGTTGGTTGCTCTTTCAACCAGAAGTTAACATTACAAATACACTCAATTAAATCCGCTTTGGGAGTTAGTGGCAGAAAAATATTGGGCCATCTAGAAACTCAAAAACCTACATTTTTTTTTTATTTTTTATTTTTTAATTTTTTACAAAATTAAAATGAGCCAAACTTTGAACAAAACATTTGAAAATTTTGTAAGTGAAATTTCTTTCAAAAAATGGCTTTTTTTTTTTTTTTGATAATATATTTACTTATGCAGATTTTTAAATTTCAACCCCAGTTACAAAGTGTCCAGATAGTCAAGGAAGAGTTGTATTTAGAGGATTTATTTTTTTTTTTTATTTTTATTTTTTGAAATGATTTAATCTTACTTATAAAAGGCAGATTGTGCGTGTGTCTGAACGTTTATATATTGGATCAGATTTCCTACATTTTTCAACTGATTTCAACAAAACTTGACTTTTTTTTTTTTTTTTTGGCAGGTAGTGTTTCTTATTGTCTTGCACACTTTTTTTCTTTATTTTTACATTCAGAATGCTTTAAAAATTCCACTTACAAGACAATTGTTTATAATAAAATTCTATTCAATTGATAGACTCATAACGATTGAAAACAATGTTTTTGTTTGAGTTTGGGTCTGACCAATTCGTAAAAAAAAAAAAAAACAAATTAAGACATCTGTCAACCTTAAACAATAATCTTTGTCAATTTTATTTTCAGTCTTTATGATGGTCAATACTTGATCTATCTCTTACTGTTACATCCCCGGCAACAAACGGGGATGTAACAATTTATAAATCAAAATAATTGACCATCAAAATAGATACCCGAAGTATTAAATATTTTCTTTTTTTTCTTTATATTACAATATTTGTTCATAAATTTTTTTTCTGTGGAATATGTTCATGTAGCAAAAAGTATACTTTCTTCTTTGGCTTGTTAACAATTCCTATAATTCATTTCCTTATTTATACTATTCAGACTATTGTCGTCATCTTTGTTGCTATATTTATTACAACATTTTGGCCGCTGTATGCTCTGGCCTTCTTCAGGTGGTTGGAATGTCGAACTGAACCCTTTATTTCACTCACTGGTGTAGACTGTTCTAGTTCCACGTGGCATGTTTAATGAATGTCAGTTATCAATTATCTCTTGTTAGTTTCCCTCTGAAAGTTCTCCACTGCCTTAGGCAGGTATTGAACTCACACTCTTTGGATCCTGTCACTGGATCTAACTAACGCCTTTATCCACTGTGCCATGTGTCCTTGAGGAGTGTACAATAGCTGAAACATTGAAATAAATATGATGACAAAGATGAGGACAATAGTCTGAATAATGTAAATAATGTAGATAATACCTCATCTCAGAAATATAGACAAATTCATTTCCTCTAGTCAAACACTCACTGACTGCAACATTTATCTCTTGTTTGATAACACAGTAACTATTCTACCTGTCACCTTGCTATGCCCCTTTTTATCTCCTTACTGACAGCCAAAATTTACATATGCAGTAAGATGCTCTCATGAGAGAGTATCAGACTCTGGGATTTATCCGTTTTAAAGGTAACCTGTGAAGCTGCCATTTTCCCTTTTGGGACAGTTTACATGAGAGACACATTAAAATCTGTATTCACCCCAGAGGTAATCATTTCCTTCTAGCATTGTGTGTACAAGTCTGCACGTCTTTGCCCCTCTCACTGTCAGTGTGTAGTTCACTACAGACGGCACTGATTGCATGATCACGGCAAATGTAACCAGGGGGAGGCCTCCTCTGCTGAGTACTCCTTCAAGGGGAGCAATATAAGCTTCATCTTCAGATGAATCACCACTGGATGAATCATTGGGTTCTCCTACATCAAACACTGTACTGCTGTTATCAGAAGAATCACCTGGCAAAGTCAATCTCAAGTTGACTAACAGCTCACTTTCTGTTGAATCATGTACCTTTTTTGAACATGGAGGTAAGTCCTTCACATGCTGGGGAATTCTGTCAACCTGTACTGAGCGTGAACTGTTAACCTTGGTTATGTTACCTGTTTTAAACTTGGTTGTACACCCCCCTTGCAAAGTATTGACCCAGATAACATCCAGCATCCTTGAGTATTCCATGGTTTGGCTGGAGGCATTGCATCTATGCCTGATATGTGGATGTAGTATTTATGTAGTGCATCTGCTGGCACTGTAGAAGGTAAGAGGTTGTCCTTAGGTGCGACATTATACCAATAGACTACCTCTGGTATGGAGCACTGGTTTGTAGCCGCAATGGTTTTAATGCTTCTGTGACTTCTTTCTACTCTACCATTCTTGGCTGGTGCATAACCACATCAGAATGAAAGCTGCTTACCCCAGTCACAGGAATTTTCTAAAGTTCCCACAAGTGAAAGCTGTGTTGTCAGTTAAGATTCTGGTCAATGGACACAACTAAAAAAAAACTGATATTAACTGGTTAGTGACATTGGTGGTGTCTTGTTGATGAAGCAGTCACTATATTGCAAATTGAGATGGACTACAATAAGGGTTAGGAAGTGTCCACTGCTGTAATTTTTTTTAATTATCCATCCTGGGTAAGAATATAAACTACATCCTCGTTCTGGGTGAGACGTTAAAAAATCCGCGTCCTGGGTAAGACGTTAAACTACATCCGGCGTCCTGGGTAAGGCGTTAAACTACATCCGCCCCTGGGTAAGACGTTAAACTACATCCGGCGTCCTGGGTAAGACGTTAAACTACATCCGCGTCCTGGGTAAGACGTTAAACTACATCCGCGTCCTGGGTAAGACGTTAAACTACATCCAGCAGCAAGGCCTCTGATCAGATTTTGAGGAGCATGGAACCACCTCTTAATTGCTGGTTCCCAGGTCCCAGGTGGTACCATCCCAGGTATACATGGTAGCACATATTATTACCCCAGCTTTTTTTGAATAAATAACTATTACCAGCAATACAATTTTGAAAAAAAATTATTACCAGAAACAGATTTTTGACAAAACAAAATATTACCAGCAATAAAAAATGTTGTTGGCATTAAATAACCCATTGAAGTTGATATGCTGCAAAAACAAAATAAACCAAACCAATCTAAACCAAAGAATACATATTCTATTCATATGAATCTATCCTAAAAATGTTGTCAGCATTAAATAACCCATTGAGGTGTTGATATGCCATAAAACAAAATAAACCAAACCATTACTAACCTGCTCTAATTGTTTTTCACATTCTTTCTGCCAATGTACTAGCACCAGGTCAATAGATTAGCAAGCTTCAAAATTCTTGACAGCTGACTTTGCAACTGTTATTGATACTCGGGCAAAATACAGTATCCTCTTCACACTCAGGTGCCCACTTTTTTTGGTGGATATGAGCCACTGGATACTTGCTCAACTTTTTTACAGTAGCACACCATAGTTGTACCGGTTCAGTTCCTTCTTTGTGCTAGTGAGGCAATTTACTCAATGGGGGAGCATCACATCCATTTTTCAACCGCTGTCTTATTTACATCTAACTGGTATCCCTTGTGTGTACATGTGCCTTCCCAGTTAGGGTGTCTGATATCCAGCGATGAATGCATGCAGTCAGTGACCAGGAGCAAGACCAACATCTGACATTAGAGTGCCAGATTGGTCTTTTATCATTGCATTGAGTTCTGCTGAATTAATATTCTTAGCATCTCCTGCTGGATGCAACCAAAAAGCATCCTCAACAATGCTGCTGTTCATTTCCAATATCGCTCTCAGTGCCAAAGAACTAGTCTCTACCCATACCTTCATTTTGTGGATACTCACACCAGTCTCCACCAACAGGATTCATTTCATGTACCCTGGTTACTGTCTCAGTTTTCTTGTACCCTGGTTACTGTCTCAGTTTTCTTGTACCCTGGTTACTGTCTCAGTTTTCTTGTACCCTGGTTACTGTCTCAGTTTTCTTGTACCCTGGTTACTGTCTCAGTTTTCTTGTACCCTGGTTACTGTCTCAGTTTTCTTGTACCCTGGTTACTGTCTCAGTTTTCTTGTACCCTGGTTACTGTCTCAGTTTTCTTGTACCCTGGTTACTGTCTCAGTTTTCTTGTACCCTGGTTACTGTCTCAGTTTTCTTGTACCCTGGTTACTGTCTCAGTTTTCTTGTACCCTGGTTACTGTCTCAGTTTTCTTGTACCCTGGTTTCTGTCTCAGTTTTCTTGTACCCTGGTTACTGTCTCAGTTTTCTTGTACCCTGGTTACTGTCTCAGTTTTCTTGTACCCTGGTTACTGTCTCAGTTTTCTTGTACCCTGGTTACTGTCTCAATTTTTCTTGTACCCTGGTTACTGTCTCAGTTTTCTTGTACCCTGGTTACTGTCTCAGTTTTCTTGTACCCTGGTTACTGTCTCAGTTTTCTTGTACCCTGGTTACTGTCTCAGTTTTCTTGTACCCTGGTTACTGTCTCAGTTTTCTTGTACCCTGGTTACTGTCTCAGTTTTCTTGTACCCTGGTTACTGTCTCAGTTAGATGAAGGCATCCTCAATTATGTCATCTCATCTCTTAGACACTACACTTGATATAGGCAGTTGATATTAGCCAGCTACACATGGAGAAAGTGTCAAGGTTTGGGACTTTACTTCCGTGCTTCCATTGGAGAGTATCATTCTCTAGATATGCAGGCCCAAAACGTTGGCTCCATTTTCCAGTCTCTTTGGGTTTTTGCAACGGATTATATAATTAGATAGATGTTCTCTAATCCGTATTGTAGAAACCAAGGATTCATTGTCAAAGATGTTATCTATGTAAGCTGTGGCATCTTTGATTTATGTGTTCTAGAACATGACCAAGTAGATGATAGTCCTCATAATGAGAGGTGATACATTTAAGCCAAATCCTAATCACATAAGACAATACCTCTTGACTTTGATCAGCACAATTTGAAAGGGCCACAATGCCTTGTCAGTATGTATCTATAGGTAAGCTTTTCTCAAATCTAACAGGGACACATTCACTCCTTGCCACCACCATTCCCCCAACTTCTGGATGTACACTTCTGTTATACTGGAACACACCTCTTCTATAGTTAATAGACTCTCCCACCTATAATAAGTAGGAATAGCAGTCGCTAAGTCGCTCAGTGAGTTGGTCAGTCAGTCGATGTCGGACATTAAAGTATCAGCCACCACAACTAGATTGCTGCGTCATTAACTATATCAAGTTCCTAACGTTTTGTACGTCGAACCTTTTTAGGACCGACTTAGTGAAATACAAGCTTCCACTGTGAAACTACTCTATAACACTTCTGTGTCTGCTTGAGCACTACCACAAAATTCCTTGTAATCAATCACTGGCTGAACTTTCTGATTGCTCTCCTGAACCACTGCCATTAACGGAATTGGGGCCCTTGTGTGGATTGAGCTCACTCTCAGGATATGGCAGAAACTGTTCATTGTCTAGTAACAGCTGCAGCTCATTTTTGTACTCATTTCAGACAACATCAGGCATAGTGTACTCCAGCTCATTTTTTTCTTTAGTGTTTTGTGTATTTAACCACTGGCCCATGTCCACAAGGCAGCCCAGACCTCCTGATGTCCACAAGGCAGCCCAGACCTCCTTGCATACTAAAATCAGGTTTGTCAATAGAAATGGTGGCATACTGGAGTATTATCTCTATAGGGGAACTGCACTGATTTAGTTATGCATATTCCTCCAAGCTTGATTCCCAGAAGCAGATCAAAGCCTAGCAATGTTCTGTCCACAAACAGGACTTCAATGTTCACTGGTTGAACATGACCAACATCAAATTTGAATGTACCACACCCATGGCACTTTAGTGATTTCCTATCGGCTGTCAACACCTTCACCTCTTGATGTTCCCAAAGGCAACATACAGATCTACTCACCAGTGTCTGTGAGCAGTCAAAATCTACAAGGTTTAAGCACTTCTGTTCATCTATGAGCACTTCGATGACTGGTAGTGCATCATTCTTTATTTGTTTGGGGAGGAGACTGCCATTGACTTACTATCGAGACAGGAGTAAATGGTTGTGTCAATTCTCGCTCGCCCACAACCATTAAACTTGAAATTGCCTGATGGTTACTCAGATTAGTAAACACCTGGAAATGGCCAGATGGCATACTGGTTGTAATAACAAAGATGAGAACATTAGTCCTAATATAAACAATGTTAACATCTTGGAAATTTAGATGATAATGTTTAATTTAGATGATAATGTTTAATTCATACTTATAAACCTGGTTCAATACTTGAAGAAGATTATTGCTATATATTTTTATTATTTTCTTTGTTCACTGATATATACTTTGGTTTGTTTCAGCAGTTAAGATGGTTGAAGAACTGCCATTTTTGACCCATCAGCAACAACCTTCAATTGCCATTATTACTAGTTTGTACTGTGAAAAGTTGGCAGTTGATGCTATGATTGAAGAAAAGGCCACTTTTGTGAAATACAAAACTGACGGTAAGAATAAAATTATCTTCTTTTTTTTTCTTTTTTTTTTTTTTTAATGACAAAATGTTTATTTTTCAGAAGAGTTATTAAAATATTTAGCATTCTTCAGATGATGACATCTCTTTGTACATTTGCTGTTAACTCATTACATCCAATGTATTTTTGGCCTTTGCCACTTCATTTTTATTTCTCTT
>CAHIKZ030001427.1:300000-340000 GCA_903632075.3 Acanthosepion pharaonis | reverse complement strand
TCATTTACATAAATGACACATTTTATTTTATTTTTTGCAATAAATGTCAAGAATAAAGTCTTTGAAATTATCAGCAATTCATAGGTTATATGCCCATAGAGAACTATATTAAACATGCCTAATTCCATCAGTCTTTGATAAGAATGATCTTGAACAGAAAATAAACATCTATCAAATTTTCTAAGAAATAGGACTCAAAATAAGTTTTTCCAAAATAGAAACTGAGAGCAGTAATGGCATCTACCCTGAATCCATTATTAAAATACTGGATGTGGAATTTTAAAAAATACTAAACACTCCAAATATCTTAGTGTATGGATCAGTTTTAACAAATTTAGTATAGGACACAAGGAATTTGAACATAGAATAAACTGTACCAGAAGTAGTTTTTAAAAACTCCTCCAATTGTTACAAAACTTAAATCTTTTTACTGTCAAATTAAGACTTTTATGTGAATTTCATGCATAGCACCAAACTCTTTCATAAATAGAAAAAAACCCTCAGTCGTATACTACTGCTGCCTAAGATCAATGATGAAAAAAAAAAGGCTTTTTGGCAAAGATCATCCTTCTTTGAACCTTGTGGACTGGTGCTCCAGAATTACAAAGAAAGAACTGTACCAAATAACAGAAACCACATCACTTGATGACTTTCAACAGCAACAACAACTAAAATGGATATCACATGTAACTCAGAGAAAATAATGAAGCCTGAATGTCTTGGCAAAATCTTTTAAACCTTGTGTACTGGTGCTAAAGGATCAAGATCATCCTCAATTTGAACCTTGTGGACTGGATGCAAAGAATCAAAAATAAAGAAAGATCTTGTACCAACCTTCTTTGAAATACTGAAATCACATCACTTGAAGACTTCTAACAGCAACAACTAAAATCGATAGTGCATGTAAATAGAAGAGAAATTGCCATAATCAAGATGTTAAAATTTCACACCACTTTAAATAAAAGGTTAGGAAGGAAACTTCCATTAGTACTGGAAAGAGCAATATCAGCTAGTGGGCTTGAGAAACCTGTTTTCCTAAGAAACTGTATTAAGAAAAAGGTTTTATAAACTTTACCCAAAAGTGGTACTGTTTGGTTAATGAATGCCAAATGTTTCCTTATTGGGAAATGATTAATATTAACATTGAAACTAAATGGCCACAAGTTTATAAAAATTTCTAAAATTGATCTTAAAATTGTATGGAGCTTCTCTAAAAACTTCTTAAGTATTATCAAAATGATTTTTTAACTGATATTTAAACATTTTCATTAGTGAAAAATAGCTCTAAGCATCATATTGTTTCTAAATTTAATTTTAAATCCAAACATCATTGTCATGAAAAGTTGAGAAATTCTTCACTTGACCACTTTCTGGTTCTAAAATCTGACCAAACTTGTAAACTTTTTTTATGGAATTTTCTTGGTTGGGCTCTAATCTTTTCAACCAATCTTTATTAATTCATTTTGTGCAATTTTGAAAATCTATTAACAAAAAAAGTGATAGAATCAAGTGATCACTTGTAATTTAATTTTCTTTTGTTTTGAAAGTTAAATATTTTTGCATGGTTATGTTGTATCCATTTTTTTTTTTTTTTTTTTTTTTTTAATGTTAATATGAGGGTTGCCTGGAAAGATCATAGTCTGACCAAGATATAAATGTAAGTACATAGACCAGTTGGTAGACAAAAAGATGTGTAAGTGTATCAGCTGTTGTATTTTGGTACACTTGTATGTCTTTTAGTCTACCAACTTGTGTGCTTGCTTACATTTTTATCTTGGTCTGACCATGATCTTTTAAGCCGACACCTGTATGTCTGTCAGTGTTCATTCTGTATCATTATAAGAAGCTCAGTATTGTTAAAATTTCTTAATTATCTATTGTATATACTCATATTAAGTTGAAATCCACAAGCAGATCATTAAGTTCAGATCAATAAGACCTTTATAAGGCCTATATTTATCTATAATCTTGATTTTGGTGTTCAAAATTTATTTTTGTAATATTTATGCTTTTTGTTACTGTAAATAAGCTAGCTTGTGCTAATAGCTTTATACTATATATATATATATATATATATATATATATATATATATACTCAATATATATTTTATACTTTGAAAATAAATTTTATATTAGCATATTTTATGTTAATGAGCTTCAATTGCTGAAAGTGCTGCACAGCTTTTGATTATTTTTATTCACATTGGTGTATGTCTTATGTGTCTGTCATTTACAGGTAGGAAGTTGGATATATTTATACCTGAAGCTAAGTGTTGATTATAGTTATTTCTATTGTGCATTGACTTTATTGTAAAAATGTTGCCCACATATTGTTTAACCAGTCAACACTTTGATTTCAAAAATGTTTAACTGATATCCTCCTTGTGTCAGTTTAAACTGACACCTTTTTTTTTCTAAATATTATGACAAGTTTTAATGTTTTTATTTCCTTGATTTCAGGTAAAAAAAAAAAAAAATTCTAGCATATTTCATAAAAATTTTCAGCTGATATTCTCATCTGACATGAAATGGAAAGACTATATTGAATCCATTGCTAGGTCAACTGCTAAGAAAGATGCTTCACTGTGTCATGCGAGACAATTTTTCTCTCCAGAATGTATCTTACATATCTCTAAGTTTACTATTCATCCATGGTTAGCATATTGCTGCCACATATAGTGAAATGCCTCTGCTACTTACCTTGAGCTCCTTGATAAAATCCAAAGAAGAATCAGCAATATTATTGGTCCTGATCTGGTAGCTCAGTTCCAGTCACTTTCCCACTGCCATAAGGTTACTTCTCTCTCTTTTCTATAAATACTTTCATGGTAATTGTTCAGATGATCTTTTTGCTATAGTACCTGGACTTTTTGAATCTAAACGCATTACTAGACTGGTGTCAACATCTCATCAATTTCCAATTGAGTTGGCTACATGTAAATTTTATGCTAACAGTTCTTTTCTCACATTTCTCACATGTGGAACTCCTTTCTGGCTCCATGCTTTCCAACCAATGTTAACCTGCAAAAATTTCACTGTAATGTCAATTTCTATCTCCTGTCCTCCTGATTACTCTTTCCCCTTCCCACTCATTATTAATGTTACTGTTTCTAATTCTTCTACACCCTATAACCCCTTGTGCCTTAGTGGCTTTATTGCCTTTCTCATGGAACTCCCTTCCACTTGCTTGCTTTCCAACCAACTTTAATCTGCAATAATTTAAATGCAATATCAACCACTATCTACTGTTCTGATTACTCTTTCCTCTTCCCGCTCATTATTAATGTTTCTCTTCCTAATTCTTCCACACCATGTAACCCCTTGTGTCTTAGTGGCTTTACTGCCTTGCATCAAGTGATACAGATTAAAAAAAATTAATAATAATGGCTTGAGATCTGAGCATACACCTATACAAGTTTTTTGAGATACAAGCTGGAGTTTAGCCGATTCCCCCCCCCTTGAGATATGAGCTGAATTTTGAGATGAGTAAGAGTATTTCCACTTGCACTTTATGTGTTCACCTCGCTCTGGAAGAAACTCTGTTGTGTTGTCTTTTTTGGCATTACTTTACAAAATTCCTTTAGTGACACCATTTCATCTGAATTAAGTGTAAAGAGCAGTGATGAAAAACTGAAATGTGTGATTTCGCTTGAGGTAAAGTGGAAAAATCTTAAAAAAACATGAGGAAGACATACAATTAATGGATTTGGCAAGACAGTATGAGTATTTTACATTGAAGATAAAAAAATTACAAAAAAAATAGTTACAGTAATAGATAAAATGTAAATGTTTTAAAACATTTAAAAAGTGATAATGTTAATCTTTTTATATATATATATAATCTCCATCACAGTGGCTGCTTCCCCAATCAATACAGTTTTAACATTAAGCCTTGAGTCAACCATTAAGTATCCAACATATCATCACAAGAGGTCTTGAGTGAACAATTAGCCAAAAAAAAAAATCTTTATTGCGGATTGATTCTTGCCGTCTAAATGCAACTTACATAAATTATTTACTTCCCAAAGAAGTTTGATTAAAAAGAACAAATACTGTGTCTTTCTTTAATTTTTAAAAAAAAATTCTATTTTCCAATATTTGAATATGGTCTTGTGAGATATGTGTGGACACAGGGATCCCACAGACACCCTAATGAGTATACAAGCTACAGCTGTCAGCATACTTGGCTTGCTGTTGTGGTTTCCATAGCAAGTAGTAGTTTTTTATAGGATGGATTTTGCTAACCTTGTGTCTAACTGATTTTGAATTCCTAGTTGTCCTTCTCCTAGACTGGTTAGAGAGCCCAGTTTGTCCTATTTAACCCATAGCTGGGGGATCTATACCTTTCTCAACAGTATTAGCATATGTGAATGCATTGATCTCTACTGGAATTCAAACATGAGTCTCTAATTTATCATTTTGAGCTATTATTCATTACACCAGCTGCACACCCACATTATATGGGTGAGGGGGGGTATCATTTTAAACTGATGCATTTTTTTCCCATATTTTGTGTAAGTTTTTTATTTCAGATATATTTTAGTGAAATTTTCTCCTATATATATATATATATATATATATATATATATATATATATATAGGAAAAATTTCTCTCTTGTCATTTTGAATGTAGAGATTTTCCAAGCATAGCTTAGATGTGGCACAAGGCTGAAAGTATGGGGCATCCAGTGAGGATCGAACCCACTTTTCAGTAGTAACTGATCTAGCAAGACACGCTTGTTAACTATTACACCACGCCAAGGTGCCCAAATGATTTTCTAAGCATAGCTTAGATGTGGCACAAGGCCGAAAGTATGAGGCACCCAGTGAGAATCGAACTCACTACTCAGTCGCAACTGTTTTAGCGAGACAAGCTTGCTAACCATTACACCACACCAAGGTGCCTCTCATCATTTTGAATGTATGAGTGTCTTTCAGTTTAGTTTTTGTTTTTCATATGAGATGACAATCCTGCACAGGATTTGCAAACAAATCCACATGAAGGGTATACTGAAGGGATGACTGTCATATGATTTGATGTATTAGCCCGAGATTTAGTATTAATTCTTAATTCTCTCAGATGGTTGAGATGATTCTTTTCAAAGTTAGTCATACCTCGGTAGCAGGTATTTCTCCAGTTTGCTCAGTTTTCAACAGCAATTTTGAACTCCTCTATAAGGATGCTTGTAGCAATTAAATTGTATTTAAGTTTATCCTTGAAGTGTGACCAAAGACGGAGTATATTACACTTACCATGAAAAAGTTGGCTATACATGAGGATTTTTGGCATCCAATCCTCACTCATTCTTATGACATGACCAGCCCATCTGAACTGTGATTGCATTAGAAAGGATTCAATACCACCAACGCCACATTTAATGAAAAGATCAGGGTTAGAGATTTTGTCCTGCCATGTATAACTGCATATTGAGCGAAGACAGTGTTTATGAAAAGCATCAAGTTGCTTGATGTGCATTCTTTATGGTTTCCATGATTCTGACCCATAAAGAAGAGTGGTAAGAATGCCTGTTTGTGTTATATATATATATATATAATACAAAGAATCTGCAATGTTATTAATCCTGACCTGGCATTTTGGCTTCAATCCCTTTCCCACCACCATAATGTAGCTTCCCTGTGACTTTTCTATAAATATTTTCATGGTAATTATTCTGATGAGCTTTCATCTTTGGTACCTTGACTTTATGAATTTAAGCATACTACTAGGTTAACAGTGAAGTAATGGATAGTGGTTCGGATTGAGCAATCAGAGAGGAGTTCGAATTACAGTCGAATCCATTACATTTACTTACCTGCTAATACCCTTGGGAAAGGTATGAATCCTCTTCTTCTCCCCACCATCTATGGGTAATTAGCAGCACAGACCAGGTTCTATAGCCTTTGATAGCAACTGGTCTACTGCAGAAAGAAATGGCAACCTACTGTGGGGAAAAAAATCTACTTTGTCAGTCATGTATCGAAAGATACATGATCACCTAAGCGTGTATCACATATGGCACATAACTGACTGACATCAGTCAAGGGAGGTAAGCAATGTTGCTATTTTCTGTTATCTTTTATTTATAAATAATATTCCTAAATAGTGGTTTAGATTGAGGAATCAGAGAGCTGAATTCGAATTCTAGTCAAGTCCATTACATTCACTCATGTGCTAATACCCTTTGGGAAAGGTATGAATCCTCTTCAACCCCAAGCTATGGGTAAATAGCTGGACACACTGGGTTCTATAGCCTTGGATGGCAACTGTCCTATCGCAGAAAGAAATGGCAACCTACTGTGGGAAAAGATCTGCCTTGTCAGTCATGTATCAAAAGATACATGATCACGTGTATCACACATGACACATAACTGACTGACTCTAAATTTTACAGTCAAAATGAATATTTTTAACTGTAAATTCTATGCTAACAGTTTTTTCTTATTTTCTATCACACTTTTCTCTTGTGGAACTCTCTTCCAACTTCTTGTTCCCATACCAAGTTTGATCTTAAAACTTTTAATGCAGTTCTGATCATTTTCTTAATTCCTGTTATTTGATTGTACTCTCACAAGTGGGTTTTTTTTTTCCTCATATTCTCTAACACTCAGTAATCCCCTAGCATCCTTAGTGGCATATATTAAAATATATATATATATATGGTAAAAATTAGAATCTACATTAAAACTTGTTACATGAGTGAGAATATAGTGTATTTCTAAGTCCTGATATAAGGGATGCTGAAAAATGACTTTATTTTGCCCAAGTGTAACATTTTTGCAGATTTTTTTTTTTCATATTTGCATTTTCCTTTGAAAGAATGTATTTGTTTTACAGTTATTTGGAAAGTATTTTTTGAAGCAAATGTTTTTGTACAGTAAAATACATTGATAAAAGGAAGGGAAAAAAAAAGATGAGTATGGTAAAAGGAGAAATTTTCTGGCATTTCCAAGGTAAAATCAAAATGAGGAAATTTTGGAAAGGTGAGAAGAGATAAAGAGAAAAAAATTAACTTTCAGAAAGATTTACCTGACAGACGTTTAAAAAGCAAATAAACTTGAAGAGTTTGCTATCATGGAAAATATATTAATTTTTGAGTAAATTAAAGATTCAGATATGTGTTTTTTTTTTGTTTTTTTTTTTGTTCAGAATTGTTCAGCATTTTACTTTAGGATTTTTGATGTCTTCTGCTTCACCGGAAGATTAATTTCTGTGAATAGAAGAATTGATAACACAGAGATGGGAAAATATCAATGTTAATTTTTTTATAAAGCTAAACAAATAATATCTGTCAGATTTTTCTTATCTATGCTTTATGCTTGTCCCAACTCTGAACATGTCATGAAATAATCACTATTTTTATTCTCAGTTTCTTATTCTGCTGACTCATAATTGTACAATTTGCTTTTCAATTTAAAATATTATTTACATCTCTGAGAACTTGGAATTCAATCTCGGTGTTCTTAAAATTTGAAGGCCACAGTTTCATAATTCTATCTCAAAAAAAAATCAATACATATCTACTGAAAATATCTCCTTCACCAAACAAAACAATTACCATATTTTCCAGCT
This sequence comes from Acanthosepion pharaonis, assembly GCA_903632075.3. NCBI lineage: Eukaryota > Metazoa > Mollusca > Cephalopoda > Sepiida > Sepiidae > Acanthosepion > Acanthosepion pharaonis. Next base: position 332,430 of record CAHIKZ030001427.1, on the reverse strand, counting down.
TACAAGATGCTTTAGCTTGGAAGACGCACCCTTATATTGAAAAGAAATTTCTAAGAAAAAAAAAATATTCTCTTACAACACATTAATAATGCATCCCTCACATACTGACGCTATGTATTGTTTACATTAATCACTTGTCTGATTTTGTTTGTATGGCAAATATATACTAGTCAAAGCAGAAAGCTTCCCACCGCTAGTAAACAGAGCTGGAGGCTAACCAATCGTATCAACTGTTCAATGTTGCTGCAAGCTCATTGGCATGGTTGCAAGTGTTTAACCTTGGGCCCATCCAATCATATGCATGAGCAGTTCTCTTACGCACGTGTGTGCATATGTATGTCACCTTTATGTGCGCTTGAGGTCAACCAGCCAACCGCCTCTTTATACCATAACTCGCACACATGTTCACACTTCTGCAATTACTATTCACTGTCCCACACTTGGCTCACTTCATTTGCTTCTTATGGAAACCATAAGTTATTGGTTACGTATCCAAACAGTTTTTTTTTTACTTCTTAGTTATAACTACATCCGTTTCCGCGTTTATCGAATTTACTTCCCAAATTACCTACTACCGTTTTAGTTTTAGCTGAATTTTTTTAAACTTCACTTTTTTTGTCTTTGATCTCCTTTTGATACAGTTACATACATTTTTGGGGATCCTTCTAACCTGCATGCGTTTAGACTACACGTATTTTTGCACTCAAAAAACTTACATACCTTTTATTACGTTTGCCTTTTTAAAATTGGTTAAAATGCCACCTAAGAGAAAAAACTTTTTGGACGGTGCACAGCTTCTGCCTCCGGGCAAGTGAAACCACAGAGCAAACGTCATTGTGTTATAGAGCTTTAGAAAGCTCTGAACAAACCACTCCACATTGTCTTAGGAATGCTAGGGCTACAGCATCTTACAGAGTTTTGGAACAACCTCAACAAACTGCTATTATTTGTTTAAGAAATGTCAGCGTTAATGCATCTGCCAGAGCTTTAGAAAGCTAATTGCCATTTGAGGAATTCCAGATCTGCTTTGTCTGCCAGAGCTTCAGAAAGCCCTGGGGTCTGACGAGCACGACTCAACAACAATGGCCAAATTGCAAGGACAGATGCTCAGCGTCACGGGTCTGCATTTAGGTGAACAGTGTTTCGCCCATGGACAGCTTTACGTAGGCTTCTCCCGAGTCAAGAGTAAGGATAACGTTTACATTTACTCTCCAACAAACAGTTTAAAATATTACCTACGCAGAAGTCCTATAGTCCGTGGTCGGTCACGTTTAAACACAATGTACACATCTTTATGTCAGCTGCATTGTAGGTTCCTTTATTTTTGAACCCGGTTTATTTAAAGGTCATAGTATCCATTTGCCATTACTAAGACATTTCATTAATGGTTGTCTTGCTCACCAGATCCTCCCTTATCACTTAAACCCCACCATAGCTGCATTCACACTTACATGTCGACCATGTAATCATATTCAGTTGCAACACAAAACCAATATGTATGGAGGTGGATTCATTTAATTGTCAGATGTCGAGTGCGTTCCTGAAATTCAGGCTTCAGCAAAAAGAAGTGGGATAATAAAAAGAATAGCAGCATGCAGAGTTATAATCTGCATTCTCTGCCATACACCATTGGTGTGTTTCTCCCCTTACCATAAGGGCTGCTTTAGGTAACGCCACATGCACTTCATGCTCGCCTCAACTGGCTATTAAAAACTACAAGAAAAATTGTGCCACTTACAAGTACCCGCCCCAGCACCTTCCTGTACTTCTGTTATGTGGTTCTGTTTGCGGTAGTGGCAGCACCGTCTTTTGGGCAAAAGACACGTCTACCTTTCACGCTATTGTGTTTTACTACGTTGCAACTGACACCGGGCTTCATGTAATGTCTTGCACTCAGGGATAATAAAAACATCCTATCAGAATACAAAGCCATCTGCCACAACTCACCAAAAACTTCCTAAGGCCTGTGTACGTATTGAACTTGACAATTTTTAATTGGAGGTGTCATAGTAATGGCAAACCGCTGATGCTACTATGACTGTCCATTGCTTCCTTTTAAGCCTTACAATTTTTTTCTTCCATTGTGCTGATGAATACCGACAACTTGTGTATATTACATTTTTATGTGGGTGGCCATCAGTTCTACTAGACTTCAGCCTTATATGCGTGTACAAAATGAGTATGGCGGTTATGACTTTCCATTCAGAGGAAGTCTACTCCCGGGCAACACTGGGCTTTACTGTTAGTGCTATGATAAAAAGTGGTTTCTCCTAACAATTCTCTATTTTTATAATTATTTCTCATAATGCTCCTCTTCTCATGACAAGTTTACTCTCCAAATTTTTGCAAACATACTCACAGATCTTAGAATTATTCATTAGTTATTATTTGCTTTACCATTTATTCTTATTGATTTTTATACTCTAACATTTCAGCCATTATACCAATTTGCCTTCCTTAGGTATTGAACTTGGTAAACTTATTAGAATTTCAAACTGAAACCATTATTCACTCCATGGGGATAGATTCTCATCATCCTTTCTGTATTTAGGGAATATTTCATATCAGTTAATACTCACCAGTTTTATTAACTTTTATGTTGCTTGCCAGTATATGACTTTTCAGTTCTATCAAGCCTAGGGAAGCAGATATCCATTAGGCCATGGATTTCTTGGTCAATCCAGTGTTGAAATCCTGGAACCTTAAACATTTCTATTCAGATGCTGTGACTGAATGAGTGTTTTGTCTCCATACTTGTCAATCTTATTGGAATTTCAAACAGATCCCTTTATTCAATCCATAGACTGTTCTCATTCCACTTTCTGCTCTTAGGAGATATTTTATATCAGTTAATAACAGTTTCATTCACTTGTGTGTTGCTTGTCTGTTTCTTCCACTGAACCAGAGTATGTGACTTTTCAGAACTCCCAACTGTCAGAGAACCTAGTGTTTTAACCAATCTGTTAGGCCAGTTGTCTCCTGGATAACCTAGCGATGAAATTCTGGAGCCCTGACTTAGGTGGTGGATTTTTTGGTTGAATATCCTTTCTTTCTTGATCAGTCTTGCAGATTGTGTTCATTTCTGTGGTAAATTTGCTGAAGAAATTCTCAGTGTCTAGCATATGTACTGATTCCTAACGTATTGGTCCCTGTCTATTATCTTGACTTTATTCCACAGCTACCTTAATGGAATTTCAAACAGAACCCTTTATTCAATTCATGGGCTAAATTGTTCTCATCCCTCTTTCCATGTTTAGCAGATATTTCATATCAGTTAATGTTCATAATTCCTTTTTTTTTTTTTTTTTTTTTTCTATGAGTTTCTTCTATCACACTTCCAGCTTCTTGCTTCCATGTCAGTTGTGATCTTTAGAAATTTAAATGCAGTATCAATCATTATTTCCAATTCCGCAGTTGAGCCAGGATCTGTCACCCGGGTTGCAGAGATGAAAAAAATAGTTAAATATTCTTCTCTTGCTGATAGATTTTTTTTTTTTTTACTCCTATGGTAGTGGAGACTTCAGGGGTTATTGGTCCTCATTCGATGGCGTCCCTTTGGAGGGTTGGTGGGATTGTGTCTCGATTAAGGGACAAGCCTCGGGAAACAGAGTGGCTCTTGCAGCGTATCTTACTGGCGATGGTTTGAGGTAATGCTTTCTCCATCATTGCGGCTGGCAGAGGATAGAAAAAAATTGTTTATTGTTAGGTTGTTCTGGAATTGTCATCAGTGGTCAACTGAACTTGTTTTGTTTCAATAAATTTTTTCATTTTTTTTTTTTTTTTTTTTTTTTAAATTATTATTTTCTGTTTTAATTATTCTTTTATTGTCCTCTTTCCTTGATAGTATTTTTCTCCTATTTTCTCACACCGAGCAACTCCTTATCTTAGTGGCTTTATCTCCTTACATTGAGTAAAATGATAAAAATAAATATAAAAAAGAAAAAAAAACTTACAAAACCTGTTTTGGTAATCTGTAAATATTAGGACTAAATGCCACTCAATGTAGAGGACTTATGTAGAGAGAGCGAGCATTGTATATTATGAGATATGTAAGATAAACAATAGTTGGTCTTCACTTAAAGGGGTTACGATTGTCATAATCAGGGAAGTATCCCCTTGGGAATCTGTTCCACATTTCACCATTTCTGGAGAAGAAGCTGCAAACTTCCCCTTACAAGTGGAATATGAAAGGAATGAGAACTCTACGGTGGTACCCGATCCCTCCCGATCTGTCGTACCCCTCCCCCCAGTGGTACCCGAGCCCTCCTGACCTGTCGTACCCCCCACCCCCGTGGTACCCGATCCCTCTCAACATGTTCTTACATAGAGTTGTGAAGGGAGCTGAACATTTTTGCAATTTATTATACAAATATTTATATACAAATTCAACATAATGAGCCAACCCCTTTTTTCCAGCATCCTAAGTAATGGATTTATATGTGAATTCCACTTGATGTCTGTAGTGAACTGAAGTCTCAACAGATATTTAATGCAAGGAGTTTCATTGAGTATTGAAATCTTCATCGTAACTAAGAAACTAGGGTCTGAACTTTTCGGTCTCTGGTCTATTTGAATTATAAGTGATCATATCTGTCCTCAGATGACACCATTACTGTATTATAGCTATCTAAAAAAAAAACAAAAAAAAAACTGTTGATATTAAATATGTAACATTGAGATTGAGATAGATATATATATATATATATATATATATATATATATATATATATATATATATAATTTTATTTTTTTTTATTTTATTTTATTTTTTTTTTTTATTACAGGTGACTCTCAGGTTTACACACTGGGTCGCATAGGCAAGCATAGAGTGGTCTCAACAAAACTTTCAAAAGGTGGACCTCACCAGAAATCCATGATTGCTGCTGAGAATACCATTACAAGATTACTGGGTAAGATAATGTTATTAATGGTTTAAATATTTGTTTTTAATTTCTTCTGGGTCAGACCAGGCCAAATCTATTACTATATTCATTCACTCAGCTGTCAGGCATGTCCAACAATGTTGTTAACTCAAAGATGGTGGTGTACAGTATAGAAATAGTACTGTACCATTGGCACCAGTGTTACTTAATGATTGTGAAGGCAAAGGCATGAGCCACAAATTTGCCAACAGATAAGGCAAGGGAGACCAAATATTGGCAAAATGATATATAAGAAGCACAATGGAGTAATGGATAGCAACTCAAACTGAAGAATCAGGGAGCAGAGATCAAATTCCAGTCAAACATGTTAATACCCTTGAGAAAGGTAAGAATCCCCCCCAGATATGGGTAAATAGCAGGATGGAGTGGGTTCTATAGCTTTGGCTAGCAACTGGTCTAGGAGAACAACTCTGAATTCAAAACCTGTGGAGGATTGTTTGAGGACCTTGCGGCATATTCTGCACCGGTTCTCTGTATTCAATTCTGGTTGGTTTTCCACAACCCTTCACCACTATAATCAAATGATCTGTTGATTTCTCAGAGCAGATTTGCTTGACCCTCATATGTTGAAATTGACAAGAGAGTCCAATGTGTGTGTGTGTATATATATATATATATATATATATATATATATATATATATATACAGTTCAAAAGTTTGATGCCACTCCTGGTATTTTTTAAATTGGTCCAAAAAGTAGATGTTTTGTACTTTAAATAATAGAAAATTATTATACATGGTTAAAAATGTGTAACAAGATTTTTTTATTAGAAATTTTATTTTGATAAAACGAAAAAAAAAGTGTTTTATGATTAAATTTTGCTCTTGTCAAAATATCCTCCTTTAGCCTTGATTACTGCAGCAAAAACATTTGGCATTTGTTGCAAAAGTTTCTCAAATTATATAGTTTGATTCCATTCTTTTTTTTCAATGACTCAGTTTTTTTTCATTTTTTTAACTCCTCTATCAAGTTCATCTCATGCTAATTCTGGAGGTGGCTTCAAACTTTTGGACAGTAGTGTGTGTAATATATATATATATATATATATATATATATATATATATATATATATATATATAAACTAGATCAATTAATACTTTTATTCTATCTTAGTAGTGTTACAGAATCCACCCCACTCCCCCAGAAATACTCTTCATTATTTTATTGTTGGATTAATATATTCTTTATTATCATTTTACATTGTTTTACCACATTTTGTTTCCAATTGGATCATCCTGGATTAAGTAAAAATTTGACTGTTACATTAATATGCTTGAAATTGGAAATAAAGAAATAACTTGCATCCTAAAGCTTGAGATTTTATCTACCATGGACTTTGCCTTATCAATTTCAGTCACAAATGCATTGGTAATTAACCAGTTTATAAATTTATCAAGATACCTATTTCAAAATAAAAAATAGTAAAGTTGTTTCATTTGAAAATAAATAAAAAATAAATTATTTTTAACTATTGATGTAAATAAGACATTCACATGAAGCCTTTGAATAAATATGATAATACCTTTCAAAATGTGATATCTGATCTTTATTTGATATCTGCTGATGCCTTCAAAATGTGATATTTGATATTGACAATGCTTTTAACTGTCAGCAAGAGGAACAACCCACCATTCAAATTACAAATTATACAATAATTTAAATAACTGGAAGTGTTTCGACTAAAGATGGAAAATGCATTACTGGATAGCAAAGGATGCCTTTCAAAAACTAAGCAAATTATTAAGAAACTGGAAAATATCATTAGAAACAAAGAAAAGAGTACTGAATTGCTTTCCAAAGAGCAGATCCTGGGATGTAAGTTTCTTACCCACTTCAGCATTGATTAAAGGTTCAAAGTCTTTGTCTTTATTGTTGGAAATGTTATCATGTACACCACAGTCTTGGAAGAGAGTTCTCTAGCCAGTGGGAGATGGCCCTGGGAATAAAATCCCAGGGCCATGTATGTGGGTTTGAGTCTTTTCTAAGGAGAGGAAGGTAACTGGGGATTGATAAGTCAGATGAGGAGATTAAGGTTGGTCTTGCAGAGAGCCAGTATATCAGGAGACTTCTCAATGAGGAATGATTCCACACTGCAGAAGTTGGTCCAAATGCCATGGATGTTAAAAAAGGAAATGGTAAAATGTTCAGGTGATTTTGGAAGAGCTGGTTTAGGTTTACTTTTTTTTTTTTTTTTTGATCATTTGTTGGTAATGAAAAAAAGAAGACCTGAAGTATTAGTAGCACATGGTCATCATAAGTGACATGGGCAGAAAGGAGGTGGTGCAGCCTGCAACATAATGTGGCTTCAGGGTTGCTCACTGGAGGTGCATGCAGGGACATGGAAGCCATTTTTATAACTTGTTAATTTTTAATGATGCCTTCTAAAATACAGTTGACTAATACCAGCAGTGGACTTTAGTAAATAATACCTCTAAGGTCTTCTAATGTTATGCTAATGAGAATCCTAGGAATTTTGACATCTTTAATCTATTGTAGATTATGAAAAAAATGATCAAAACCAATTAATTTTTAATGTGCACACACATACACACACACACACATATATATATATATATATATATATATATATATATATGAAATGGACAAAGTCTGACAATTATTTTAAGACATTTTTTATTTTTATGTTTATATGTTCTTTTTATAGATACAAATATTTAAGTAAATACTCTGTTTATAATAAACAATATTAACAACATTTACCGGCCTGAATATCTGAGAAATTTTCATAGAAAAAATGTGTCTTCTGACAGGAATCGAACCTGTATCCTATACGGAAACGTCATATAGCCTGACGTGCTTTTCCGATTTAGCCACAGAGGAGTGTTTCAGTTAGCAAGGCCGATTTTACTCTGTGGCTAAATCAGTAAAGCACGTCAGGCTAAATGACAGTTCCATATAGGATACAGGTTTGTCTTAAAATAGGTATGTATGCATGTATATTTAGTTGTATGGATATTAGTTTGTGACCCTGGGTTTCACACTTTTGCAATCATCAGAGAAACTGTTTCCATTTTTTTAAAATGGATCTATTTATGCTTATTTATGCTTGATTATGTCTGATGGTGAGAGGGAGAATTTTCTGTATTTCTTTAGGATGACATTCTCACACACATAGACAGAAACTAATGTCCATACAATTGAATATGTTAGCTCTATCATTGATATTGAGCACTTTCCACTAAGTACAGCACACACACCCACACTTTTTTTTTTCCAACTTTTAATAACCTTTACCAAAATAGAATATTTGATCATAAGAGTGTCTGATAAAGAGATTTAAAAATAAATAAATTCTTATCTTTGGTCATTTGTTTAGATTTTCAGAAGTGTGTCAATTTGAGGACTTTTCAGCACTACTTCTTAGTAATTTTTTATTAGTATACTAATTTCTGAATTTGAGATGAAATATTCTAAATTATTTATACTAATATCTTTATTTTTATTACAATTTCCTGTATTGTCTGAAGTTTTGAATTGTTTTTTATTAATTGTTCACACAATACAAGGCTCAAGAGGCACTCAAAGTAGTGACTAAATGAGGTTGTTACATGCACTAAAGGGCAACAGGTAAGTAGTACAGATCAGGAAGATCTGTAGGAAAGATAACAGTTGACCATAGACTTGAAGTTAAAATTCTAGTGAATGGAGAAGCATTTTTATTTCTTATATTATATACACATGTATACTTACTAATTCTAAAGGCAACATTTTGGTTAATATCTCCTTTACTGTTTTGTTATTAAAAACTTCTGAAAAAAAATTGTCAAATATTGAAATTACCCAATCTCAGATCATCAGTCTACACTATAAGGCTGAAGAATATACTGGCTGAAATGTGATAAAAACAACAAAGATAAAGATACTAGTTTGATATTGCAGCTTTTTCATTTTTATGACAATATTTTACAAATTAATGTTTTCTATTATTTTTGTCAGGTGTTTTTAGCCATGTTGAGCATGTCCTTCTGGTTGGTGTAGGAGGTGCAGTTCCTCATTTTTCGGATTTTGAAAAGCATGTGAGGATTGGTGACGTAGTGGTTTCCTTACCCATTGATAGGAGTGGATCAATTTATGTGCATTGTCAACGTGTGGAGAAGATTCCAGGATCCTGTGGCTACAGTTATGTTACTAGAGCATGGAGCAGTGCCACGCAGACTCTCCAGAAAGCAGTCAATGTTTTACAGAGAAACGTAGAGAGAAATCCACACACAGCCAAGCCTTGGGATTTCTACATTGAAGAAGGCAAGGAACTTCTTGAAAATGAAGAGTCCGACTTCCACCGTCCGTCCATAACAAGAGATAAGCTTCTGTTTACACAGCCAAATGGAACTGTTGTACAATATGAACACCCAAAACCTACAGGTCTTGCATCTCGGAATTATACAGAAGGTCAAGTAACCATAAGATATGGTTTAATTGGCTCAGGCGGTCTGGTAACCCGTAACCAAGAAATGCGTAATGAATTTGCCCAGTTGAACGGCATCAAGGCTTTCGACTTGGAATTTGAGGCCGTTCTTGACTCCCTAGAGGGAAACAGGAATTGCAGCTTCCTTATAATTCGTGGAATGGCAGACTATGGTGATGGTACTGGAAAGAAAGGTTGGCAGCCATATGCTGCCCTTGCTGCTGCTGCTTATACAAAATCACTGCTGACGGTTTTGGAATAAACCATTTCTTAATTTGATATGAGCAATGAACATGTTCAGGATTTGAAAAAATATAGGTTCTGCCCCCCCCCTTTTTTCTTTTTTTTTTTTTACATGACCTCATATTTCAAATGTGCATTTTTGCAAACTTTTCATAATGTCAGTAAACTTTATAAGGTTGCAGTAAATAAATAAGAAAACTTGCTGATGAATATTTATAAATGTGGAAAATAAATGAAACTCGTGGCCTTTGCTTGCAAATTGTAATAAAATCATTTGTTTTTACAGGCCTTTTATTACATATATAATTGGAGTTGTTGTTCAAAAGTAAAGTTTTTTTCATTTTTTTTTATTTATTTTTTTTTAAATAGCATCAATATATGATTTATGCTTTCCTTGCTGACCAATTAAAAATGAAAATTTATCTGATATATTTTTTACAACTTTGGAAAGATTATTAATGTGGTCAAAATAAGAAATGAATATTTGAAATATGAGTTAGATAAAAAAGAAAAAACGTAATTTCTTATCAATATCTATCTCTTAGGTGTATTATTCTTATGCAATATTCTTTTCTTTTTATGTAAGTGTGGGATCGTGTTAAATATTACATGTCGATTAATTACACCCATGCACACACACACACACATATAGCTATATACATAAACTTATAACCTGAGTAAAATCATTACTACTAATTATATATCTAATATATATTTGTCCTCTTCTCAGATTCCTTCACTCTGTTATCCCCCCTTGCATCTTAGTGGCTTTATTGCCTTGTTTTTGGTGGTGCGTAAAACAAAATATATATTTATGAGTGTGATGAATATTTTTATATAAAAATATATTAGGGGAAAAATGTATGGCAAAATGGAAAACGTTTTCTTCTGACACATTTTGTCCTTTATGACTTCATTGGACATAAATTTGTTATGTTGGTGTGAAATGGATGCTGGGAATTTTTTTTTCTTTTTTGCTTTTATTTTATTTTTTTTAATTTAGCTGATTTCTTTTAGATTCTTTTTCTTCCCATCACTTTTGTTAGCAGATATCCACCCCCCACACTGATAAATAAAAAAAAAATTTGTGCCCTTGTTCTTAAAAGAAAAAAAGTTTCACCATTCCTAGTGGAACTTCTATTATCAGAACTGTGATATCTAAAGTGAGAGAAAGAAAAAGAATCTAAATAAAATTGGCTAGTTTAAAAGAAATTTTAAATGTAAAATTCTCAGAATCACTTGTTCATGCGTATGTGTAACCACACCAACATAACAAACTTAGTCCAATAATGTCTTAAAGTATGAAACACGTCATAAGAAAACTTCAACTTTGTCATACACATTTTTTCCACTGATATCATTTTCAATGTGTAAAAATATATTGTGTGTGTGTGTGTGTGTGTATATTATACTCTAATAGGTGTATATTTAGAAAATAATTGCACACGTGTATAAAAATATATATATATATATATATATATATGTGTGTGTGTGTCTAAAAATCCAAATGTGAATAAAATATATCTGTAAAGACAATATAAGTAAAAGACAAAAAGGAAAACTTTTCTTTATCAATGTGTTTCATTCTCTGAGGAACTCTATGAAGGTAAATATCAAAATTTTTTGTCACCTGTATTTATATGCAGAGGTAAATTATGTTAAGTACTAAGATTTTAAATTTGAGAGCACTAACATATTATTAAATCTAGCTGTGTATGGTAAGGTAAACTATGAAGGATGCTAAATGATGTAATTTATTACCTAAAGTTTATTGAGGAAGGAAATGTGTTTGTTTGGTAAATAAGTTTTCTTTTTGTCTTGTACTTATATCTATCAAAATCAGTTTTAATTAAATTCAACCATCAAGGTCTTAAGTTTTTACTATATTTTTCCATGTTGGAGGAAAATTCCGCAATTGTTGAAAACTTTCATGGATTATCTGTAGGAAACATAAAATCAGACAAACCTAACATTCAAGGAATTTCACAAATCCTGATCCGTATATACTGGTTAGCCAAAACTCTAAACCAGCTGGTATTGTTATACTTAACTATTATATAGGTAAATATAGTATTAACTATATAAATATAGTATTAACTATATAAATATTGTGTTAACTCTACCAATGACATATTACATTCCAATAAACCTATTAATAGCATTCTTCTTATATACTGAATGTTTATTTAGCAGTTTCCCAGTCAAGTAAGTTTATCCATAATTTTGATCCTGATATACATCCAATTATTTGAAAATTGGAAAAAAAAATTAAAAATAGACCTTATTGGTTGAATTTTTAATAAAAATTGTTTCAATAAATACTTTTTAAATAAAACCCTCATCTGGCATCTCGTCTGCAGTCGCTCTCTCACAGACGTGCTGTCGCCTCCCTCTGTCTTTTTAACAAATACTTTCATGGTAACTGCTCCAATGAGCTGCTTTTGCTGGTTTCCAGACTTCATGAATTTAAGCGCTCAACTAGGCTGGCATCTCGCTCTCACCCTTTCACTGTTGAAACTTTTAAATGTAGCCGTCTCTTCTACTTCAATAGATTCATGTCTCGTACCTCTCACCTGTGGAACTCCCTCCCCATTTCTCATTTTCCTGATAGCTATAATCTCCAATGATTCAAATGTAATGTCAATCGACGCCTCTAGATGCCTTGATCTATCCCCTATCCTTCTCTTCATCCTTTCCTCTATCACTCCTATTTGCTCTCACTCCAACTCTCTGTAACCCCTTGCATGCTAGTGGCTTCCTGCCTTGCTTGGGGTGAAACGCTTTAAAAAAATAAAAAAATAATAATCTTATAATACTGCTTGTATATGTGTGCAGACAATAACTTGTATATAAATTTGTCTTTTTTTACCGGTGTGCAAAAAACACCTGAGATGGGTATACTTTTACACCTGTTCATGTAATCATGCTTATATATACAATATTTGCTGAATAACAATATATTACCATTATACATACATGTATGTATGTGTATATGTACAAAATCATACTTACATAGACTTGGTAGCATGTAAAATATATATATATATATTCTATTTTACATGTATCTTCTTATACACAAGATGTTAACGTTAAAATTATCACATTGTACATGTGATACTGTAGAAATGAAAATTAAAAAGTAACACTCTTTAGTTAATAAAATCAAGAAAAATGATTATTTGTCAAGCATATACTAATTAGCTGAGAATGAGTGTCAAAAGCAGTGAAGATAATTTTAAATGAGCTTTTTTTTTTATAAAACCTCAGGGGAATATTCTATAAGATTTCTTATAAACTTTAGAAATTAACTTTTTGGGAAACTTCTGCTACCATTGAATTGTTCTTTTTTTATTACTTTAAATATTTTCATTTCTGAAAATGAAGAATTGAAGTATATGAAATAATCTTTTGCTTTTTTTGTGTTTTATTAGTTACCTTTTTAGAAATGACATTTGTTTTGATTCATGAATGTATAACTTTATAATTGGTTGTATATTTATGAAGTAACTTGTATCATTGTATTTGGTTTTATTTGTATTTTCCTTCTCATTTCTCTTTTTGTTTTCACAATATTTTAGCTGTGTACTCTTTAACCATTTTTAGGTAACTTTTGTCTTCCAGGCTATTGTTGAATTCTTTATTTGAGTGCATGTATATTTTTTCTTCACATCACCAATGGTTCTGGTGCCTTTCCACCTCTTCACATCATGACTACCCACTTGATATGGGGCGTGAAGGAAAAATGTATCTGAACAAAAAGTATTTCACTTCATTCTGTAATACAGAGGAAGGTAAAAAGGTACACAGCTGAAATATTGTGAGAAATACAAACAATAAACATTAAGACATTAGTTTGAGAATACACCATATACACTGATTTTAAAAAAGAAAAAACAAAAAAATCAACTTCATGTGACAAAAAAAATCAAGCATAAATTTTAAATACATGGATCTTCAAATTATATATATATATATATATATGCCATTCATTTATATACATACTGGTTTATATACACACACAGTAATATAACTTAGACATTCCATTTATTTATATACATACTGAGACATTCCATTCATTTATATACATACTGCTTTATACACACACATATATATATATATATATATGTGTGTGTATGTATATATATATATATATATATAAAAATGACAATAGGAAAAATTGTCTTCTCTACTGGTTAAATCGGAGAAATTTTCATATATATATATATATAAATGATTGGCTAAGAAAATGCATTTTTTGTGCTAAGAAAAGTGTATGTGTGTTGTGTGTGTGTGTGTGTGTATATATATATATAATATATATATATATATATATATATATATATGTAAATGTGTGTTTGTATGTGAGAGTGTCTGACTTTGTGGTTAGACATTCCAATTATAAAATTTTGTAATTAATAATTGTTAATTGCATTTTCCTAGTAATGATCTTTCCTAACTGATGGGTTACTGCATTTTAATTAATTATCCATTCTTTCTTTAATTATTAACTAGATTTTTTCCATTATTTTTTTTCTTTTTATATGCAGTTAGAATTCTATATTTGTGTTGGATAACAAAATTAAGTAACCTCTCACAAAACAAATTACCTTCATAAAAAAATAAATATTGGAAAATTCTGAAGTAGCCAAATAGATAAGTATTGAACTGTATAATATTTGATCTCTCTCTCTCACACACACACAAACAATATATACACACACTCACTCGCTCTCACAGAGGCTCCCAAAGAAATGAATACAGACTTCAGGAAAGTAAAACCTTGCATAGATATTGTAATACTAAACTTATTTGATATCACAAAATTAATATAATTCCTCTTTGGGTGCTACAATAACAAGAAATTCTCAAAACAATGGTGTTTAGCTTCCAGACATTAATATGGATTATTATTAATCTTACATTCCTCAAAAGACAAACATGTATCTGCCATGTTGTAGGAATCACTTATTGATGCTACAGTAATGAGGGTAATATGTCAAGAAAATATTGTAAGACAGTAAACAATGTTATTGCATTTTAATAAAACTATGAAAGACAAGTCATTCTTTTCCTGAATGAGTATATATTTTTCTGACAGACTCTTTGTGGGTGTAAATATATATATATATATATATATATATATATATATATAATGGACCTGTTTATTTAAATATATACAAATGATATCTCAAATATATAGCACAAATTAAAAATCTTAAATTCATATATGCATGTCTCTATTCACTTTACATATATACAGTTTATGCATATTTTTACACACACATTCAAAACTATCACCATATTAACACTTTTTCTTTATACAAATGGTTCATTTTATATATATATATATATATATATATATATATATATACACACACATTTCTGCAGGCATACATACATATTATTAATCAATACACATATCTACATCCTTGCATATGTAATTAAGTTTACTTGTAACCAACCATCCTATACAGAACAGTTAGGAACACATGAAAACAGACTTTTCAAAGTATACACTTAACGGCCCGATTTGGACTTATTGAAGAAAGTTTTCATTCTTAATTTTAGATAATGAACAACTCTTGAAAAGTCCAACTTATTTTATAAATATTGATAAAAATTAATAAAAAATAAATAAAAATGGCACAGAAAGCTATGGAAAATTAAAAAAAAATATTTATATACATTCTTTTTAAGTGTTCAGTTCATTTATCATTTTCAGATCAAACCTTTAAGAACTGAAGATTTTAATTGTTTAAATTTTAAAGTACACATAAAATGAACTGTACTTCGACTTTAATATGTATTGATTTTTACCTTCTGTCATTCCATATAACAGTTTTATTTTGTTTTTTGTACTCAAAATTTAAGAGAAGAAAATAGTTCTAATCTGATAAAAATGTTTGCACTTTTTGCTTATCTGACTTTGAATCAGTTTTTGCATTACTTTTATGACCAGAAAATGTTTTATTTCAAAACGTTTTAAAGAAAATCATAAATAAATTTTTACACTTTCATGACAAAAAAAAATTCCTTATTTCAATTTTACAATCACTTTTGTTTCTCACAGAAAAATAAGATCTTTCTTAAAAGCATTTTTTTTCATTTTATATACACACCTCTCTCTCACATATATATAAGTTCTCAGTTACACTATAAAAGGATTCCAAAATGAATTTTGATGTTTGGTTATTTGGTGAATATTTTTTTTTTTTTTCAATTGTCTGACTGAGAACTTCCAGTATCCCAGTCTCTCTCTCTCTCTCTCTATATATATATATATATATATATATATATATATATATATATATATATATATATAGTGTACCTTAAACTATATTCTATCATAAACGTGTCTGTGTACACACAAATACATTCGTTTTTAACTATAATTTTCTTATATATATATATATATATATATATACGCATATTCAAATATATTTTCCTTATTAAAAGGTTAAAAAGGATCCTTCCATGTTCAAGCCTTTCTATAAATCAATCACTTTTAATAAAATCAATCACTGAAGTGTATAATTTTGGCTTTTTAAAATGTAAATGGACCAATTTTATTTTTTTTAATTTTGCAATCAATTCATTTTTTTTTTTTTTTTAATTAAAAAACAACACAATACAGTAAAAAATATGTATAATTTTGATAAGTGTTTTTTTTTTCCTTTTTTTTACGTTTTGTTCAGATAACTTAATGCCTTTGTGTTGCTGACCTTTGCTTACAAGATGTGGTAAGCTGGCAAACAAATTTTTTTTGAAAAAGGGCTTCAAATGTTATGACTCTTCTCAAAGATACTTACTTACTTTTTTTTTTTTTTTTTTTTTTTTTGATTGTTTTGTATTTAAAAAAAAAAAGCAATGATAATATATAAAAATGTTTTTGTATGTTAAACATGAAGCATCTAAAGCTTCATAAACCAATATTATGGTAAAATGTCAATAAATTGCTGTCTAATTATAACAAATCTTTTACAAGCAATTCAGTATATGATGTCCTCATGATTACCTGTTTTGTAAACAGAATAATGTCCACAGAGATTACATCATATTTTTAGCCCCAAACAACTTACGAAGTTGTACCAACTGCTGCCTTTTACCTAAAAATTTTTATTTTATATCTTTCTCTGGAGTTAATTTTTTTTTTTTTTTTTGGTGGGGTTGTTTTATTTTTCAAATCCTTTGATCTATTTTTGGCATAACAAGAAAGAACTGTTTTGTTCTGTAGACTGTTAACAAATCTTCATTTATCATGAAGTGACTTATCTAATTCAATT
Organism: Acanthosepion pharaonis; assembly: GCA_903632075.3. Classification (NCBI taxonomy): domain Eukaryota; kingdom Metazoa; phylum Mollusca; class Cephalopoda; order Sepiida; family Sepiidae; genus Acanthosepion; species Acanthosepion pharaonis. The sequence goes on along the minus strand of CAHIKZ030001427.1, from coordinate 315,534 downwards.
TCAATTGTTGCAGTTTCATAGATAAATGTAGCTGCATTCCTTATCACCAAAAAAAAACAAACAACTTATTATTTGTGCCCTTCTTGGATATTTTTAATTTTTATGCATTCAAATAATTGTAAACCTTTCTCAAACATCATCAGGTGGTATGTTGTATCTTAGAATTAACAACCTATCACTCACAATAATACAATGAAAGGGAAAGCTGGAAAGTCTTCAGTCCAAAGAATATCTTCAGATTTGACCAAATAATCAAACATTAGGATTTCTTATGGAATCCTTTCTTAAGGCTGAGAACTTTTCAACATATCCTCATGTATTTTCTTATGCTATATCAATTGGTAATGGTTGAGTCATATTTTAAAGCTTCTAACTCACAAAGAATTGATCTATGAGCTCCATCCATCAACAGGTGATATACTGTGGGTCATATTATAAAACTTATTACTTATATATTATTTCATTTGTATGTTTTTCTGTCAATGTATATGACATGATCTAAAAAGTGAAAAAATAAAAATATATTAAAAAAATTGTTACTCTGTGATTTTTTTTCTTATTTTCTTTCAATTTCTTTCATAATTATTTAATTTTATTTTTAACACTATATATAGAGTATTTTCCAGGTACAGGATGTGGAATGAGTACATACTAAATGATACAAATAGGTTGTATGGATCAATATAAAAAAAAATTAACATAAAAGCAACATTAAAATTGTTACAAAATCATAAACTAAAAATGCAAACCATGTTCATAAATAGCCTCATCAGATCAAGACTCTCATATGGATGTCATGCATGGCATCCAACTCATTCAGAGATGTCTAAACTATCATCTCTATAGAACCAACTCAAGTTGTATTCTTAAATAGCCTCATCAGATCAAGACTCATATGGATGTCATGCATGGCATCCCATTCATTCAGAGATGTCTAAACTACCATCTCTATAGAACCAATTCAAGTTGTATTGTTAAATAGCCTCATCAGATCAACACTCTCATATGGATGTCATGCATGGCATCCCATTCATTCAGAGATGTCTAAACTATCATCTCTATAGAACCAATTCAAGTTGTATTCTTAAATAGCCTCATCAGATCAACACTCTCATATGGATGTCATGCATGGCATCCCATTCATTCAGAGATGTCTAAACTATCATCTCTATATAACCAATTCAAGTTGTATTGTTAAATAGCCTCATCAGATCAACACTCTCATATGGATCTCATTTATGACATCAAACTCATTCTTAACTGTATACAACAGGTTTCTGATAATTGATATTTAATATCTTTGAATGAAGCCCGTAAATCTCAGTGTGGATCATTTTTCTTTTGATTTTGTGAAGTGGCTTAGACAATCACGAAGATTTTTACTAAATAATAGATACCATATCATTCTTTTGAGCCACAACAACGAAAATGAATTCAAAATGAAACTTGAAAGTGAAAATAATGCCATAAAGAATATATTCTGACATTCAGCACTACTTCAAACAAAACGTTAGGCAGGAAATCAATGATGGAAAGAACAATAACTGTTGTCTTGAGAAACCTAATTTCATGAAGAATTGTTTTAATAGAAAGATTTTATAATTTTCATCCAATGGTAGCACTGGCTGTTGGGTCCCTGAAAATTTTTCCTTTTAAAGTAATGGCAATATTATCATTACAATTTTTTGATGTTTCTCAAAATGTCTAGTAATGTGTGTTCTTGATTGTAAGCAATTGTGCTCTGTTGAGGTTAGTGTGCTGTTGTTACACTGATAGTTCAGATAATTAATATATTTTTTGAGAAGGTGTTAGTAACTAATTATAATTTATTTACATGTGGACTCTTGTCTTTGTTGTAATCACATTTCCGTCCTTGTTCACTCTAGCTTTCATCAGGTGCATTTAAATTTTTGGGTAACCTACTGTAGTTTCAGCCTCACGTGCAGTAACATTTGAATAGGCGTTTTCTCCTCGGCCGTTGAGTACTTTGATCACCATTTTCAACCTCACGCGCAGAAGAGTTCAGGTGTGCTCTTCTGGTAAGCCGATGGCTTCGTTGATCTTCGGATTCGGTAACTCTGATTGAAACATTCCGAGAGGCATTTTAAGACAGGCAAACAGAGCGTTGTAAAGCCGATTCGTTATTTCTTATTCATATGGCGGACCTGGCGACAGCAGTTTTTCAATCTAGCCAAGTTCTTTCCTTTGGTGCCATGTCTTAAGCAAGTATGAATTATAAATGGAATGCGCGGGCAAATACGAGAAGAGAACGCTGTAAAGTTACAGGAATCACTAAGCCCGAATAACTTTAGGAAATGTTGGAAAAGTAAATATTGTAATAAAAAAGCAAGCTTACTTATTACTATGGTGAATGCAATGCAAAAACTGGCAGGACAAGAAAATAATTTAAATTGGGAACGGCTATAAACGACAATGAAGGCAACGCCTTAAAACTGTAGTAGTAGGCTTTATGTAAGGTAAAAAGTAACCTCACTTAATAAAGATTGACTGCCTGGCCAAGAGAAAGTGAATGTATAATTTGGACTCAAAACTGGCACTAAAGAATTATCTATCAAACAAAACAAAAATTCATCAAAATAGGATGAAAACTGTGCAAACGCATAAAGAACATCCGATCACACACGCACATATATACATATACACACACACACACACACACACACACATAAAACTATATTTCTTCATATATATATATATAAGGTGTGCTATATTTATGGGATAAAGTGCTCAATATCAGAGATAGAGCGTATATAAATATAAAAGTGAACGTAATCGTCTGGCCGCGAAATTTCGAGAATTCGCGGCCTGACGATTGTGTCCAGCATGAAACAGCCTGTCGCCTCTGAGTGTTGATTTCAATCTTCACTTTTATATATATATAATGAAATCTCTTGTTGTATAGTAGATTAAACTGCCACCCACTCCAGTCATCCCAGTAGGATGAAAAAAAAAAAAAAAAAAACAGCTATCGATGGGTGAAAAAACTTAACTAGCGGTGGTGTCTCAATAAAATCACTGTAGAAGACAACGGAAAACTACTCCATTATCTATTCCAAGAACATGCATAACTCACGGCATTATTAGTATAAAAGATAATGATGTGAAGGCGTTCAGTCTACTAGGTTTAAGTCTTCGCCTGGTATGCAACGTATATCCCCTGACTATCATCCAGTCACTGTTAGTTAAATAGCGTGAAGAATTGATCGATCCTCCAGTAAAGAAAGATATGAGCAACAGGTGTAACCGGAACGTCATTCAGCGATTGATCGCATCAAACAAAATTAGTTTTTTGTATATGGAATCTCAAGCCATTTAAATGATATAAAGCAGGAAATGAATAAAGTAAATGTTAATGTTTGCGCATATGCGAAACTAGGTAGACAAACAATGCAAATTTTGTCAGTGACAAAAACGGCCATATATGCAGAAGGTGAGAAAAATGAGAGTGGAGTTGTAGAGGACCGGGATGGGGGTGAAGATGAAAAGAAAACACGTGCGTTTATTTTTCCAGCTTGAAGAACGTCCAACGACAAGAAAATGGCGGACTTGAATTAAGTACAACTGAAGATAAAGAAGACAAAAAAGACCGATATATATATATATATATATATATATGTATTAAACAAAACAATTTTACAATGAACATAGACAATAATATTTGTGTGAACGTTTGTGTTTGTCCTTTGGTGAGTGTTCGTACGTACGTGTATGTGAGTATAATGTTCATGGCGTCTTCCCACAAGTGGGAAACGCTATCTCCTAAGAGAGCTTACATTGTAGTCGCTGAAATGAAGAAATGAAAAAAAGGATTTACCTCACCTTCACGCGAGGTGGGATGCGGCACGAGGCCTGAAAGAAAGAGAGCGAGGTAAGAGGTTGCCAAGTATTTATAGTATGGGGAGAGTGACCCCTAGTGACAATTTGGGAATTAAGGAGGAGCTAACTCTGACAGAGTAGCACTGATAGATATAAAAAAGCGTATTCCGAGATCCGTCTGCCCAGGTTTTGGTTGCTATCTGAGTGTTGGGATTCCAAACATTTGACAACAACAACAACACATCATTTAAACGAAGAAGCAAAACATCAGTTGGAATAACAGATTATTTTCAGAAATATACAATAACAATAAAATGTTCAATTTTCCTTGCAGTGAAGTTTGTTTTTCAAGTAATTAAGTGATCATAGTGCAATGTGTGATGTGTGGACAAACTTACTTTGTCTGACTTGATAAAACTATTGTTATATTATCAGTGTTCTAGTTAACATAAAGATGATAGTTTCACTTTTATTATCCTGATTTTAGTTAATTTCTTTTTCTTTGGTGTATGAAGTTAGGTAGGTCAATCAGTCTTTCACTATCCCTTGTCTTGTCCAGTGAGTATCAAATTAGCCAAACTCTCTTTCTTCATTATGTGTCCTAGAAATTTAAGTTGTCTCTTTCTGACCCAAAGTATAAGTGTCCTTTTTGTTTCTATTTTCCTTAAAATTTCCTTGTTACTCTCTTACATTTAGTTTATGATATTCTCAGCATCCTTATGTAGAACCACATTTCTACTGCCTCAAATCTTCATATGTGAGGTGATTGTTCAACATTCGCTGCCATAAAGGAAACGGTTCAGCACTTTTTTCTTCTTTTCTAATGAAATTTTCTTTCTTTCTTAATACTTTGCTTAGCTTTTTAAAAGCATTGTTGGAGTTCGTCTATCCAGAATTTTTGTTATCTAAGTGTTGAAATTCCAAACATTTAAAAACAGCACATCTTTTAAATGAAACAGAAAAAGGTTATTCTCTGAAGGAAAAGTATAAGAACAACATCAGTTGTAATAACAGATTATTTTCAGAAATATACAATAACAATAAAATGTTCAATTTTCCTTGCAGTGAAGTTTGTTTTATAAAGTAATTAAGTGTTCATAGTTTTATGGAATTAACACATTAATTCCATCTATATTTTACGCGCGCGCGAGTTTCCTCCCTTCCTTTCACACTCGTGCGTGTGTGCGCGCGGTTTTCACCCCTTACTTCCACTCACAGCTAGACATAGCAGTAACCGTCGCTAGCTCCTACTGATGAAGTCAGACTAATAGATTTTGAATTTTTTCCCGCGCGTTTCGCGGCGTCTCAAAACGGCCAGCGTTTGCAAGCCAGTTGCCTTCCGACTTTCGACCTAACTAGACGGGCAACTCATTTATTCCGTGCCTTTAACCCATATGCGGGCCGGAATATCTTATTTCAACAATGGCGACCTCACACTTTACCAAGACTTCTTCTCGTCTTGACGTTACCCGCAGGTCAACCAGTTGCCTCCCGACTTTCGACCTAACCAGATGGGCAACTCATTTATTCCGTGCCCTTAACCCATATGCGGGCCGGAATATCTTATCTCAACAATGTCGACTTTACACTCTACCAAGACTTCTTCTCGTCTTGAAGCTGCCCGCAGGTCAGACCTTCTCCGTTTTCGACCAGAAGACGTTAGAGACACACGACACGGTCGTGAGCAAAAACTTCGTATTCAACTAATGGCTTATTTTTATCCCTCGTCAGTGAACCAGTAAATACAGACAGGGATATCCTACTGACGAACAACTTGCTAATCGCAGGTCAGACCTTCTCCGTTTTCGACCAGTAGACGTTAGAGACACACGACACAGTCGTCGGCAGAAACTTCGAATTCAACAGGTGACTTACACTTACCCCTCGTCAGTGAACCAGTAAATACAGACAGGGATAGTATTACCTTCGAACAAACCTTTTTCGTAATCTCGTACCGCGGGATAAGTTACTTGTTTTTCCTGCATTTAATAAAAATTACTCTTGTTTGAATCCAGTCTTTTTCTGTCATTCTGTGCCGGCTATCTTAATACATTTTATTTTATGCACGTGTAGATTAACCACATTTCTTCGTTGTTCATTCACGCACATTTTTTTTCTTTTCTATTCATTGCTTGTAGACTCGGTAGTTTAGTGTGGTGTCTGGCACAAGGCCACTTTGTAATAAACCAGCATTGCACGCTGCCGGGTCTGCAACAGTTTGGTATGAAATGTATGAACAGACTTTACAGTGGTCATCATAATGTGTTTGTGAGTTCATAGACAAAAAGTACATAGACAGCTGGTTAATCCCTTCTATTGTGTGCATGGACAAGACCTTAGTCAGCAGCAGCTTGCTGTCTCTCTTCCATTATGTGCATGCACGTGTAGATCAAACTGGCCTTTGAAATTATTTTGATCCTTGCTTCTATTTTTATGTCCGTAAGGGAATTCAAGATCTAATTTCACATAGATATATGAAAATTTTGAATACAAGGTTTTCATTGGTTAGAAAATAATTTTACAATGGCTTGCGAAAATCTTTTTCTCTACTTTTTGGGAGTGGTGAGAGGAATTTTTACTGTTTTTTTCTAAATGTTTAAAAAAAAAAAAAAGACATCGTATGTCTACAACTACGTACGCCAAGTATTTTGTTGGTATTTGCCTTAGTAATTATTGTTTATAAAGAAAAAACCTTTTGATTGGATTTTATTGGTTAAAAAATATATAGAATTTAATTCCTATAATACTACTATCTGACAGAATTCTTGTAGTTAAACTGAATGGGAAGTCTTTTAATATGTACATTATTGTTATCTACAGCACAAAGTATGGAAGAAATTGAACAAAAAAATACTGTATATTAAACAGAAATGCAAATTGCGGGAAATTATGGGAGACCTGAGCGCCAGAGTAGTCAACGAGAGATATGGTTAAATAGTTGTCAAATTCAGACTAGAAACTCGTAATAAATTATCACATAGTATATTATTCTTCCAGTAAGGAACATTATTTCCTTTTTGCACATCCATACAAAAAAAAATCTAACAATTGCTAAAATTAAAATAAAGTTCTTTTAAAAAAGATTGACACTCGAAAATGGTATTAGACTTAAATTTATCGAGTCTTCGAACGTCTTTATTTAATAAAAAAAAGAAACGTCTTATGAACAGCAACGGGATGAATTTCTAAAATCGCACTGACAAATTTCAAGTATTTTTTATGTCAAATCTGAAAGAGAATAATTTGTTTTATCAAATTATACACGCATCAAATATGGGAAAATTCATTTCGGGGTTTATTAAGAAAGATTGAATTAATTAAAAAAAATGTCTTGTTTATCTTGTGAAGAAGACCAGCATGCTAATCCATGTCAAATGCCTTCATGATATCCAAAGCAACAGCCCGAGCTTCACTATTATTCTTTAAATCTTCATAGACTCGTTCAGCAATAATCGTTAACCCATCCCAGAGAAGTGAAAACCATATTGCTTGTCCGAAAGAAGACCCTACGAGATGTGATGTCCTTACCTAATTTTAAATCTGTTAGAAGACAAATAGGTTGATAGAAAAATCAGATGGTTCACCTGATTTCTTGAAGACTGGAACTACAGAAGAGGATTTCCAACAAGCAGGAAATGAAGGCATTAATTTTAGAGTTTAGAGAACATGGGCCAGTTCAGGAGCACATTTCTTAAGCACTATTGCAGGTATACCATCAAGTTCGTTCGCTTTGAGGAGATCTAGTTTAGAGAATATCAGATACCATAGTTATATGTATCTCACACAGTGGAGACGCAGTTCTAAGTGGAAAGTCAGGCAAAAGTACTCTACATAGAAGAGAATTGGAAGATAATTTACGAGCAAAGCATTCTGCTTTATCAGCAGAAAATGATAACACCTTAAACCGTGCGAAGAGAGGTGGGATAGAAGACATTTTTTTTTATTATTTAAAACGTTATTACAGAGTCACAAATAGTCACGAGAACGGAACATGTTAGAGGCTAGAAAAACTTTAAAAATCTTGAAGAATATGTTTACAGTTTATTACAAGCAAAAAGGCGTATGTTTTGATTGGAAATAACGTGTTGGTACATCAAGAAAAAGGTGATTCCTGCGGACTGCAGCGACTTAAAAGGAGAAGATTGTGATATCATCTGGTATTTTGAAGAAGGCCCAAAGCATCAATACCGGCTTTAATCTAAGAATAAAATTCCGTGGCACAAGAAAATCACGAAATGTACCCCAATCAGTACGCTGGTAATAGAAGAAAATGTTGTGAAAAGGAGCTTCACATCTAATAGACGACTCAGAAAAAATATCAACAACGTGATCTGAATAACCAAGAGGACAAAGTTTAGTGGTGGAATTCAAAAATGTTAAGAATGAATTATCTCAATAACAGTTCTCAATAGAAAAGGGTTCCCTCATTTCTCCATAGTCTATACTTTACTATATAGACATAATTTAGGAATAAAGCAATTTTTTCTTGCACTTATTCAAAAATAATAAAATTAATCTGCATTACATTGCACGATATCATTTTGAAAGGAAAGGTAATTAAAAGATAATGCTTTAAAATTTTTAAATTCATGATCTTTCATTTTAAAAATTTCCATGTCATCATAGTCTTCACTTTGTTGCACCGAGTTTTGTAAGCCATATTTTAATGAAAGGTGTGTCATCCCATAAATCTAAAGGGAGATAAATTTTCCACTGTAAGGTGGCTTTTTTTTATCTGAGTATATAATATTCATTCTTGAAAAATCTCTTTCTGCCTCAGAAGAACTGATAGTAATTGTATTGATAATAGTTTTCGGTTTTTTTTACACTTTGAGGAATTACAGGATTATGAAAGTTTTTCAGCACATTTTCCACATAGTCATGATAATTGGTAATGTGAATGTTGTGATGAAAAATCTCTTTCTGCCTCAGAAGAACTGATAGTAATTGTATTGATAATAGTTTTCCCTTTTTTTTTACACTTTGAGGAATTACAGGATTATGAAAGTTTTTCAGCACATTTTCCACATAGTCACGATAATTGGTCATGTGAATGTTGTGACTTTTACTGAAGCTTTTTTTTTTCCCAGGGAATAAACATTTCATGGATATCCCAAGTATATAGCTCTACCAAGTTCAACAGTTCAGGGGATTTGTATTCACCTTTATTTGATCACCTGAATTTACATCCGCAACAATCTAAAATTATCAGTTTGTTCGTGTTGCAGCTAGCAACAGGTTCGCTGAGCTCATAAAATTTCAAGAACAGGGTCGCGCTAATCTGTGCGAACTCGCTGAAACCTACCAGAAGTGGAGGTAAGGGACAGATCAAGTTGGTCTGAATTATTAGGAAATCGAGTAGGGAATTTCACTAATTGACTGAGTGTCATCATACTTATTATAAAACCAAGGTTGTGTGTGTGTGTGTGTGTGTGTGTGTGTGTGTCTGTACGTTTATATATTGGATCGGATTTCCTACATTTTTCAACCGATTTCAACAAAACTTCACAGGACTACGTAAAATTACCTTGCGGTGGTTCTGACAGCGCCAGAAAATGGAAAAACACAATTGCTTTTGCACGAAATCAATTTGAAAACAAGATTAAGAGGCATCACGGGAATGGAAGGGGGACAACTCATATCGAGTTATACTTATTATAAAACCCAGGTTGTTTGTGTGTGTGTTCATTTATATATAGGATTGGATTTCCTACATTTTTCAACCGATTTCAACAAAACTTCACTTTTTTTTTGGCAGGTAGTGTTTCTTATTGTCTTGCACACTTTTTTCTTTATTTTTACATTCAGAATGCTTTAAAAATTCCATTTACAAGACAATTGTTTATAATAAAATTCTACTTAATCGGTAGACTCATAACAATTGAAAACAATGTTTTTGTTTGAATTTGGGTTTGACCAATTCGTAAAAAAACAAAACAAAACTAATTAAGACATGCGTGTCCGTCAACCTTAAACAATAATCTTTGTCAATTTTATTTTTCAGTTTTTATGATGGTCGATACTTGATCTATCTCTTATTGTTACATACCCGGGCAACGCCGGACTCTAGTGCTAGTATAGGATATAAATGAATGGAATCGTCCGTTTATGTTAATAAGCAGAAATGAGGAGAATTAGCATTAGGTCTTAGCCGCGCGCTAAGCTCTTAGTGTTTGTCGAACTGTCTGTATTCGGGCAGAGAGGAACCCAGAAGAGGTTATGTCGAAGAGTAGAGTCTCTCGCTTGGAGAGGTATACAAAACTGACCCCGTTATTATGGGCTCTACGGGAAATTTTTGCCTGGGCCTACGGGCTCGGAAAAACCGGCCTTGCGCTACATCCCAATCTGTGGGTTGTTCGGGTAAATACCAAGTTAGTCAATTGCTAAGTGGACCTTCGTGTAGTAAACTTCCTATTTCATTACTTTACCTTCCTTATTTATTTCTCTCTGTTATTTCGAAAACACGAGATACAACACTGAGAGACTGAGCAACATGAAAATTTGAAGATTAGCCCAGAGATTGAAATTTAAGGACTTTAACATAAAAATAGATCAATTGAATTTTAAGATTCAAGGTAAAATTACTTGAAGTTCACTTTAAAGTAGATACCTCCACATATTCGCGAAAAAGAGAGCATACCATGATGAAAAAATGGCGCAAAATTAATACAAAGTTTTACCATTAAAATCTTTACGTTATTATTAAGACGAAAGACTAAAGGATTTTTTTTAATTATTAAATTATATTTTAAAATTTTTTTCAAATGTTGCTTAAAATTTTTACTTTTTTTTCGTCAGCGGAGTACTAAAGTATATGAAAATAAAGTATAAGAAATTCTAGCGTCATTTTGCGATGAAAAACACGTGGATTTGGAAATTCTTGCAAAAATCAGCTCATTGTCGGATTTTACTGAAGCTTAAAAGGTTGCGTGTTTGTTTTAAAGGTGGGATGCGTGATCACATGTTAGAATTAAAGAAGAAACAAACAAAAGCTTGTTTTTTTGTTGTTTTTACTACAGACCGCTTATTCTTTTTATGATGACTGTAATGAAACAGAGTTCTTAATGTTTCTTGGATATCTCCGTTTTCTTTTTGGTCCATGAGTTAGTGTAATTAAGTATAAGCATCGTATTAATGGCTGAGCTCAAGGCAGCCTTGCGCAAAGTTGGAACAGCCAAAGAAAAGTCTGTCTTTACTTTATTGTTGGAAGGTTTAAACATGGTTACGAGATATCTGTTTTCCTTTTCTTGGTTTAGAAGTTAGAGAAAGTAAGTATATGCATCGTCACAATGATCACATTTAACTCAGCTGTACGCAGAGTTGGAACAACCAAAGAGCAAGCTTGACTTATTTCATAGGTGGAGGTTTTTGGAAAGCACATGCGAACGCCATTCATTGGCAAGTGAAAAGAGAGTTCAGTTGTCAGTGGACTGGGGAAACCAAAATTCGCCAGTGAGGACTTAATTACCACGTGGTTCTACACGTTGGAGCAAAAAGGAAAAAGAAGTTTACATCAGTTGTTATTATTGTTGCTGGTGTTGTCGTTGTTGTTATAGTAGTAGTAGTTTTATTAGTAGTAGTAGTAACATTAATTGCACAGTGGTACATAAATTCGAGAAAGAAAGTAAAATTAAAAAAGGTTATAATTAACCTTAGAAAATAGACGTGAAAAACAAATGCTAGAATTAGGAATGCCTCTCCTCCAAAAGCAAAAATTACACCTAATATAAATTTTTTTATTAGTTAATAATACAAAATAATTTAAAATAATAATTAATAAAAAATGTGTAAGTAAACAAATAAATAAATATTATAATCATTTAGGTTTGTTTAGGTACCTCCACATATTCGTTTTAAGTCTTGTGTTTGTATATGTACCTTTTTTAATGTTCGGCATAAGAAAATGAAAATTCTTTCTTCCTTTATTCCATTGCAGGAAAAAATCCTCTCAGTTCCTTTCAATTATCACATAAAAATAAATAAATAAAAGTTAAATTATGAATAAATAAATAATATTAAATATTTAAACACATTAGCAGATACAAAACATTTAAATTTCATAGTGGAAATATGTAAAAGTTACAAATGCAATTCATGCTAATATGATAATTATACAAATGATGAGCATAATAAAGAAGTTACAACATATAAAATATATAACTCAATATATAATAAATAAAATATTTATAAATCTACCATTCATCCATGCTTTGAATAGTGCTGCCACATCTAGTCTAGTGCTTCTGCTATATATTTAGAGATTCTTGAAAAAAGCCAAAGAAAAATCTGCAATTTTATTGGTTCTGACATGGCATCTAACCTTCAGTTCATTTTCCGCCGCCGAAATGTAGCTTCCCTGTGCCTTTTCTATACATGCTTTCATGGTAGCTGTTTTGATGAACTTTCCTCTATGGTATCTAGACTTTATGAATTTAAGTGCAATACTAGATTGGAAGCTAGGTCTCATCATTTTACTGTTGAAATGGCTGCTAGATGTAACCGTAATTTCAATGCTAACAATTTCTTATATCGCCTTTCTTGATTGTGGAACTCTCTTATGATCTCTTGCTTTCCAGTCAACTTTGATCTTCAAAAATTGAAAGGTAATGTCAATCGTTAACTTCTGTCTCAATTCTTATTCTTTTATTGACCTCTCTCCTTTAAATGCAATGTCATTCGCTATCTACTAGCCTCCTGGTTATTCTTTCCTCTTCCCACTCATTACTATTGTTTCTGTTCCTAATTCTTCCACACCCAACAGTAACCCCTTGTGTCTTAGTAGCTTTACCGCTTTGCTTGTAGACGTCCCTTCCAACCACATGCGTTCTAGCCAACTTTAATTGGCAATAATTTAAATGAAATCTCAATCGCTATCTACTATCCTGCTGATTACTCTTTCCACTTCCCGCTCATTATTCATGTTTCTGTTCCTAATTCTTCCACACCCTGTAACCCCTTGTGTCTTAGTGGCTTTACTTCCTTTCTTGTGGAACTCCCTTCCAGTTCCATGCTTTCCAACCAACTTTAATCTGCAATAATTTAAAGGCAATATCAACCACTATCTACTGTTCTGATTACTCTTTCCTCTTCCTGCTCATTATTAATGTTTCTCTTCCCAATTCTTCCATACCATGTAACCCCTTGTGTCTTAGTGGCTTTATTGCCTTTCTTGTGGAACTCCCTTCCGGTTCCATGCTTTCCAGCCAACTTTAATCTGCAATAATTTAAATGCAATATCAACCACTATCTACTGTTCTGATTACTCTTCCCTCCTCCCACTCATTATTAATGTTTCTGTTCCTAATTTTTCCACACCCTGTAACCCCCTTGTGTCTTAGTGGCTTTACTGCCTTGAATAGGGTTATGTCTATTTAAAAAATGTCTTTATTTTCAAGGAGCAATACAAAAGCATGTCCGTTTACTTCGAAAACAGTGTTCTCATTTATCTCGACATTTTATGTTTTTCTTTTAAAATACATAGGATGCTTAATCGCATATCTACTTTTGGAAGTCAGTTTTCCTCTGCTTTTGAAACTTGCTATATGCATTATCATTGACTAAATTGCTTCGAGGTAATGTTATCAGCGTCAAATAAAGCGAAGCCATTTAATCACAATATTTGCCTGTAATCCAAACATTAGACGACAAAGGCCACATTTCACTCTCCCCATCTCACTGAGCACAATCTCAGTAATACTTTTATTCCAGATAAAAACACACTGGTTATCATTATGAATATTATTCTGGAGTTATAAACAATCTTAGCGAAACTATTTAACCGCTCCTTGAAGGAGAATTTTTTTCCAAATCTGTGGTGTCAAGTGTATGCCCTATTTTCAAGAATGTGGATGAGCGCTCATTCCTGTTATAGTATAAACCCATCAGCATTATCAGTATAAGTAGCAAAACAGAATCGGTAAGGCTCTAGATAATAAATATGTAGGAAAAGTTTTTTTGAGATTTAATCAGCGAGAAGGTTGTTGGTCACTTCCGGACAACCTCCTGAGCGACAAACAGTACGGGTTTCGATCGGCTCGGTTCACTGCTGATATTCTACCTGCCATTACTCACAGAATCGGTAAGGCTCTAGATAATAAATAAATCTCTAGGACGATTGCATTAAACATTCAAAAGGCTTTTGACAGAGTGTGGAATAAAGGTTTACTGTACAAGCTCTCTAACTATGGAATCATTAGAAAGTCTTGTCAATTATAGTCTTTTCTAATGGGTAATTCCCTGATGGTAGTTTTTAACAGCTAGTCCTCCGAGTGTCAAGGCATCAACGCATGTATTTCCCAATTTTCGCTTTACAGACTTTCTTTCTACTTTACATAAATGATCTGCCCAACAGTAAGTGTTAACGACCACTGCTCATCACCCCTAGCGATTTACACAGATCGGTCAGCTGATCTCTACTCTTACCTAGCTCTAACAACTCGGAGATGTGTGTGTGTGTGTGTTTGTGTGTATGGGAGAAACTGATTCAAAAACCAAACTAGTGACTTTCCATTATCAACGAACAGACCCAGAACTTTCATCGGTCGCGATGAAAGGGAGTTTTCTCAGGGGGTACCGTGCCATAAGCACTTATTTGGACTTAAACTCAACCGACTCGTACATACGCTCCCTCGCTAAAGATGCTGAAATATAGCCAGTTTTCTGTACCGCCCCAGTAAGTGCCTGGCACCTCCTGCTACCTTCTAACTTTACAAGAGCTAAATCAGATCGGAAATGGAGTACTACTGCCATATATTGTCACCGCCTTCTTGTGGGTGACAAATTATTTTCCACCCTACAACCTCTTTCTCACAGATGAAACGTCGTAAGCCTCTCTCTGCTCTATCGTTATTTTCCATTGAAAGTCCCCAGACGAACTATATTCCCACCAGTTCTAACCTTTACGGCCACGCCCATTGTATTGAACCACCCTCTTTTTCTTCGTATTCTTCTGGTGAGATGTACGTCCCACTCGAGTAGCTTCTCCCCACGAACCGCTACTTTGTGGAACTGACCCCCCACCCCCGCAAGTAACTTCCCCGACCACTACAATCTTAACCTGTTCAAATCTACGGTCAACCATCTTCTCTACATATCCCTATAAACTGTGCCTCTTACTTTGTAACACTCTACATCGAGTGGCTTTTGGGCCTTGTACAGAATTTATGCTGATTATAAAATGATTTAATTTAATCATTTTTGCTTTTGTTTTCGCGATTGTGTTTACACTTGCCTTTGAAATGTAACATACACGTAATAATTGAGGCAATTTTATTATTTTTTCTTAACATTTAACTTAACGGATAGAGTAAGTTCATATATAATAGAAACTTTCATGCCATTTTCTTTCTTTCCTTTTAGAATTTTTCGAATGTTATATATTTCTCTATTTTTCCGATTTTGTCTTTCAAACTTTCTATTGCGAATTTTAAAATCAATGTTATATTAACCGTTTCTTATCTGTTTTCTTTTTTTATATCCTCATAAACTGCACATCTTACCCCTCCTCTTACAACAATTTAATGCAGTAAGCCTCTACTTTAAATGTCTTTTAGAACTTGTAAATATATATATATATATATATATATATATATATATATATATATATATATATATAATGAAGAAATATAGTCTTAAGGTGTGCTATATTTATGGGATAAAGTGCTCAATATCAGAGATAGAGCGTGTGTAAATATAAAA
>CAHIKZ030001427.1:182500-297500 GCA_903632075.3 Acanthosepion pharaonis | reverse complement strand
CTGGTCTAAGCTAGTCCTAGCTGGTCTTGGTTTGCCCTAGCTGGTCCAGGCCGGAGCCGGTCCAAGCTAGTCGTAGCCGTGATACCACCAGCCCAGTGACGAGCCCTGTGCCAAGTAAAAGTTCTTTTTGCTATCTCTCCTAATCCCTGTTCAGTAATCTATTCTTTCTTTCTCATGCTTCAAGTCTCTTCTTCATCTGTGACGAGCTTGTCCAGCATTCGCTGCTATATAGGAGGACTGATATTACATAACAGTTCAGTACTCTTTTCTTTGTTTCTCTTGCTTCAAGTCTCTTCTTCATCTGAGAGGAGATTGTCTAGCATTCACTGCCATATAGGAGGACTGATATGACATAACAGTTCAGTACTCTTTTCTTTGTTTCTCTTGCTTCAAGTCTCTTCATCTCTGAGGAGATTGTCCAGCATTCACTGCCATATAGGTGGAATGATATTATGGAACAATTCAGGACACTATTCTTTTCTTTCAAGCCTCTTGGAATTTATCGGTCTTGCTGTAGTTTGTCCTGTTAAATCTCTTATTCTTGCATTCTTTTATAGTTTTATTTTTCTTCTTTATAATTATATGCCTAAATACTTCATCTCTAACATTCATTCTTTCTATTTCTGCGCATGTTTCATTGAGCAATTCCTCCTTTGCATTTCTGTGTATTTTCCTAATTTCCTTCTGCTATGATTTATGGACAGAATTATAAATTAATGTTTGCTGTCTCCTTTTCATGACGTCCATAATTTTATCTGCAATCCATTCATCAAATTTGGAAATAATCAAGTACTGAATAGACAATTTCAGAATGGACGTACCAAATTCACAATGAAATAGCGATTTTAGTACGGACGCATCAAATTCAAAATGAAAAAAACAATTTCAGAATGGAAGCATCTATTTCAAAATGAAACACCCAAGTTCAGAATGGACGTAGCAAATTCATAATGTAATGACCAATTTCCGAATGGAAGTAGAAAACACAAAATGAAATTACCAAGTTTAGAATGGTAGTAGCTAGTAACTAATTACAAAATGGACGTAGCAAATTCATAATGAAAGAGTCATTTTCAGAATGGACGTATCAAATTCATAATGAAACAACAAATTTCAGAATGGACGTTGCAAATTCATAATGAAATAGTTAAGTTTAGGGTGGACGTAGCAAATTCCAAGTGAAACTGACAAGTTCATAGAAAATTCATAATTAAATAAGCAATTTCAGAATGGACGTAGCAAATTCAAAATGAAATAAACAATTTTAGAATGAACGTTACAAACTCATAATGAAATAGCCAAGTTCGCACTGGACTTAGCAAATTTATAATGAAATACCCAAGTTCAGAATGGACGTAGCGAATGAAAACTGAAATAGCCAAGTGTTGAGATGTTGTGAGTTTCCCGCGTGTTGGTGTATGAATCAAGACAAACACAGTTGTAGAGGAAAATACTGGTATATTCATAAAAGCAATTAACAATAGAGTGATTAATAGAACGAAGCTTGGTTAGTACGAACAATATCCAAAGTCTATTGTCCAACGGTATGTACCGGGTAAGCTTATCTGGACTGCTAACGCTGACTCTCTCTCTGACGCTCTGTCACTCTCTCTCCAGAGCTGACTTATATAAGAGGGACCAGTCCATTACTAGTTAGAAGGTGGGTGCGCCCCAACACCAAGTTCAGAATGAACGTAGGAAATTTATAACGAAAGAGTCAATTTCAGAATGGACGTATCAAATATAAAAGGAAACAGCAAAGTTCAGAATGGTAGTAGGAAATTCGTGATGAAATAGTCAATTTACCAATGGACGTAGCAAATTCAAAATGAAATAGTCAATTTCCGAATGGTCGTAGCAAATCATAATGAAATAACCAATTTCAGAATAGACGTAGCAAATACCTAATGAAAAAGCCAATTACGAAATGGACGTAGCAAATTCAAAATGACATTGCCAATTTCAGAATGGACGTAGCAAATTTATAATAAAGTAGTCAACTTCAGGGTGGACGTAACAAATTCATAATGAAATACCCATTTTAAAATAAAACTTAGCAAATTCAAAATGAAATAGCCAAGTTCAGAATTGGGGTAGGAAATTCAAAATGAAATATTAAATTTATGTATGGACGGAGCAAATTCATTATGAAACAGCCAATTTCTAAATGAACGTAGCAAATTCATAATGAAATAGACAATTTCAGAATGGACGTATCAAATTCATAATGAAACAACAAATTTCAGAATGGACGTTGCAAATTCATAATGAAATAGTTAAGTTTAGGGTGGACGTAGCAAATTCCAAGTGAAACTGACAAGTTCAGAATAGACGTAGAAAATTCATAATTAAATAAGCAATTTCAGAATGGAATAGACAATTTCAGAATGAACGTAGCAAATTCATAATGAAATAGGCAATTTCAGAATGGACATTGCAAATTTATAATGAAATAGACAATTACAGGATGGATGTAGCAAATTCAAAATGAAATAGCCATATTCAGTATGGGCATAGCAAATTCAGTATGAAATAGACAATTTCAAAATGGTCGTAGCAAATTCACAATAAAATACCCAATTTCAGAATGGACGTACCAATTTCAAAATTATATAGCCAATTTCAGATTGAACATAGCAAATTCACAATGAAATAGCCAAGTACAGAATTGACGCTGGACATTCAACATGAAATAGCCAATTTTGAATTAGGACTAAGCAGATTCATTGTGGACTAGTCGTGTTCAAATTGGAACAATTTATCTTTTTCCATAATTAGTGATCCAAATTTGATTTTTTTTAATCGTTAAACAGTAGTGCTGGTCGGATTGTTTGTCCAGTGATTGTCTTTTGGCATTCGAACTTGAATTCATGTTCATTGTTTTATTTATTTTTTCCTTTTACTTTTGAAGCTTTACTCGCTTCTATTTTTCAGTTTAATACCTGTTTTATTTTTTCTGTTTAACTTTTTTTTTCCACCTGTAGGCATTTTTTTTCTTTCATTTTTTTTTAATCAAGTTTTATTTTTCCCCCACTCTCACTTTAGTTTGTAAATTTGTAAACTCTAAATTTTTGGTTTCCTCTTGGTTTTATTAACCAAGCGTTAATTTTTTTTTATCCCATTAATATTTTTACCTCGTCTCACTTTAATCCTTTTATACATGTGACTATTTTGTTTTATTTTTTCCCTTTTTTGTTTTCTTATTTTTGTGTTTTATTTTACGTGTGACTTGTTTTTGGCAAAGTTAATTTTTATTTATTTTTCTTTTGTTGGCCTACTCTTGACTCTTGTTTGTTTTTTTGTTTTGTTTGAATATTATAAAAGAAAAGTTTTAAAAAAGAAGTGCCGCGAATGAGTGACACAGACAAATCACCGCCAGAGTCCGGCGAAATAAGAGAAACGGCCTGGAAAGAAAAAATGCCGAAAAAGGATGCGGCTTACTATGCCGATTTAAGGAACAAATATGAGGAATTCATTACAGGAAATCAGTTCCTTCAAATTCCGGAGGCGCTGAACGCCGTGAATACACGGACCATCTCTATGCTAACCACCTACGTGAAGAGTCTGAAATTATTTGGGATCAGCAGGGAAACCATAGAAGAGGCGCTGAAGACTGTGAACGTTGCTCCACGGATCCATGCGAGAATATCGAATGCAATGTGGGACATTCTTTTGGCTAGCGAAGAAGAAACCACAAAGCTGTCCGGGACTATACTAATGACCAAGAGAATGAGACTCCAAACTGAATACATGGTGACTCGTAAGACGAGAATAAATGTACATGGTGTTCCGGCAGACATTAGTGAAGACCGGATGGGAGCCTTTTCGCCAAGTACGGAGAGGTGGATGAGGTCGGTGCGGTATGAGTAAGTCCGGTGTCGGCACGGGATATCGTTCTGCAGGTAACCCTCACCCGACAGACATTTGGCGAGATCCCCAATGTGCTGATGTGCCGTGATAAACGGATTCTTGTCGTGGTGGAACGCCGGAGACCCTTTTGTTGGACATGTGGTGCCTCTGGGCACATGTCAAAGGCGTGCCCCGAGAAGGAAGGTAACAGCACAATCACAACCGACGGCGACAGCAGCAACAACACCATCACTAGCAGCAGTTGCAAAAAGAGCAACAACAGGAAAAGCAGCAACGACCTGAAACCGAGATAGAGGTGGAGGAGATGCCGACACCACGCTCTTCATCTTTGGAAAGGACTAGGAAGGAGGGAGACGGAGCAGATAAACCAGTTGAAAAGCATACTGGGCGAAGTAGGGTAGAGAGAAACATGGACAAAGCCAGGTCCCTATCCGTCCCTGCTTCGCCAAAGGAAGTTTCCGAAATGGTCTTGCTTCAAGTGTCTTCATCTGTGACGAGCTTGTCCAGCATTCAGTGCCATATAGGAGGAATGATATTACATAACAGTTCAGTACTCTTTTCTTTGTTTCTCTTGCTTCATAACTCTTCTTCATCTATGAGGAGATAATCCATAATTCATTGACATATACGAGGTCTGATATTGCATAACAGTTCAGTACTCTTTTTCTTTCTTTCATTTGCTTCAAGTATCTTCTTCATCTGTGAGAAGATTGTCCAGCATTCACTGCCATATAGGAGGACTGATGTTACATAACAGTTCAGTACTCTTTTCTTTCTTTCTCTTGCTTCAAGTTACTTCTTCATCTGTGAAGAGATAATCCATAATCCATTGCCATATACAAGGACTGATATTACATAACATTTCAGTACTCTTTTCTTTGAACCTCTCCCTTCAAATCTCATCTTCATCTGTGAGGAGATTGTCCAGCATTCACTGCCATATAGGAGAACTGATATTACATAACAGTTCAGTACTCTTTCCTTTGTTTCTCTTGCTTCAAGTCTCTTCTTCATCTGTTAGGAGATTGTCCAGCATTCACTGCCATATAGGAGGACTGATATTACGTAACAGTTCAGTACACTTTCCTTTGTTTCTCTTGCTTCAAGTCTTTTCTTCATCTGTGACGAGCAAGGAACCTCCCCCCTTCACCTACCCGAGCTCCGTCCCCCTTTCTCTCAATCTCCTCCATCAGTTAAATATCTGCTTCCCATCACTCAACCACTTCTTTCTCGCCCGACTCCGCCAGGAAAAAGAAAAAGAATATTTCTCCGGCTCAGATTACATTTGTAAAGAAGACAAGAAGGAACTGGAAAAAAACCTGTATAAGCAGAAAAAATGCTTACTAGGACTTCTGTTTGAAATGACAACTTGTTGATGGAAAGTCTACAGAAGACCCCCTTTGGCTGGACGGACATTCCTGTCCGCATTCTCGGAGTGTTGTTTGGACCCGACCTTCAGAGGGATAAAAATTAGTCAAAAGTGCAGGCAAAGGTCGGCGCAGCGGTTGAGACTTGGCGCCGAAGGAGGTTATCCGTGAAGGGCCAGGCTGAAGTGTATGCCACTTACGTCTTTCCTCTTGTCCTTTACCGCTTGTCTGTACTTCCGCCCTGTAAGGAACATAAGAAGGCGATTGAGCGCTTGCTCTCCTCTCTGTTGTGGGGCGAGACGCTTGCATCGTGTTGACAGAGTAGTCCGTGTCATGAGGGGGAGGGGCTGGGGATGCCGCACTTGATGTGTCACAAGCACGCTTCGAGGCTGGCCTTCCTACGCCGTGCATGGACAGGGGACTCGATTTGGGCGGGGATCGATTTACTATCACACGTCGTAAGCCCCGGGATCAATCGGATTTCTTTCTCGAGTTTTGATCGGCCTTGATGGTCGTTCCTCGGTCCAGTGACCTTTCTCGGCCTAAAAAGGTCTTCTATCGTGAACTATTGGAGGGGGTTGCGAAGATCCACTACGTGACCGGCTCGGCTTGTTGGCGGACGAATTTCGCTCGTTTTGGTCTTGGGAGCCAGCGATCCATTACCTCAGCAACCCTGAGTTTTCGCTTACCTGGCGATTGGCTCGGGATAGGCTATCTCTCAATGACAAGGCCTTCATATGGGGATTGGCGGATTTGCCAGACTGTGAACGATGTGACCTTGGCTTAGAGGAAACGGCTTCGCACGCCTTCTACCATTGTCCTCGGGTCCGCCCCCTATGGGACCATGTCGGCGAGTTGACGGCTCGTATCGCTCCCGAAATACTCGTGACCATTGATCGTGCGTACGCGTGTGACAATGTATCGTCCCCGTTTTCTGGGGTGGAACGGATTGTGCTTCTATCGCTGCTCGGTCCGAATGGTGATTTGGACGACGGTTCAGGAGGAGGTCTTGCGAGGCATCCGTCTTTCTCATCAGGTTCTGATCGGAATTTTGGGGGTGGTTTCCACAGATTTCCCTAGTTTGTTTTTGTCTCCCAACCCCCGTTTTTATCTCGACTGGATCAGATTTTTTTCTCTCCCTTTGGTCGTATTTATTTCACCGTTTCCCTCACCCTTAGCGAGGGAGCGTCTTGATTCTGTCTAAAGGCAAAATACAGCGGCCTCTCTTTTTTGAGGGCTGGACGGGTACAGCTTACATCATTTATCTTTATTTTGTTTTGATATATTTTAGTTTGTTTTTGGGTTCATCCCTTCCCTTCTCATTTTAATCTATAGATTTTTATGTATTTAAAGTTTTAAAAGCATGTTTTTATGTCATAGGGTGCGTTTTGTAGGTCCCACTGAGAGTATGCGATATTATGGTATATTGAGAATTGATTGGCGATGGATGGGTTTTGTGATGAATTTGTCAATTGTAACGAATGAATGGGTCGTGAATCGAATTAGTTAGGTATAGTATAGCAAGTGAAGACCAGTCTCAACTCAGTTCCGCTTTTCGGACTTCCGCCACAATTTTGTATTCTATACGAAATAAATCAATAGTTAAACAGAAGTGATACACGGTCTACTATTATTACAATGTCATCGCGTAGAAAACATCTAACAAAGAACGAGTTTAAAATGAAAAGAAGTCAGATATTTGCAGCATTTAATTCTGACAGTGGAGACAGTTGGTGGAACATCTTGGAGTACCTAAATCTACTGCTTATAGATGGACTTTGAAAGGAGAGAAGTTGGTCTGGACATGTGGTGGGCGATATAAAAAAGATTTGTCGGAGTTACCTCCTCCTTCTATCCTTGAACCGGCAGAAGAACAGGTCATTTCGACCTTGACCTCTAATTCATGCTCCTTACACACTGTTAACACGTCGGAGGGACTAGCAGATCCCCCTTTTAGTTAGGCTATATTACAAACCTAGTTGTAATATACATCTAGTCATTTTTAGACCATAGTTATCTTTAGCTAACCTCGTAGTATTTTATTATAGAGACTTTTCGGTTAGCTTAGCCAATTTCTCTTGCTGGTCCCCCTCGACACAAGACAGTGATTTCTCCCTAGATTCTCGGAGGCAGTCGGCGGCCGAAACGGTCGGCTACGCAGGCCGATCTACGGGTTGTGTATTAAGTTACGCTCCCAATTTTTTGTCTGCCAACTTGACGATAGTTGGGAACTTTCTTTTTTCTTCCTCTGAATAACTTATCTTATAGCCTACACATGCCTCGTTTGTGCACGAGGGGGGCCGCTTGGAGCGCTGGTTACAAGTGGTGACCCCGACGTGATCTGATTTGGCTGGACAATATGGCGACACAACGCAAACGAGGCATATTCAACGTTTAGCAACCAGCGGACCTGCAACACCATTTTCTACGAACTAACACCTCTTCTGGACTGAAACAGATAAAGTGTGAACCCAAACCACTGGACGACTCACTGTTCCATTATATACGATTGGTGATTCCGAACTACTAAAGGCGACCCACTGTCCTTTATTTTCAAAACAACTTTTGGAAGCGACGCACAAGTTTCACAGGAATGAATCTACATCTTTCTCTGGACGACTCACTGTTCCATTACGATGCGACATCACTGAGGATTTGCATGCACGTAATTCGTCGCTATTAATATTGCAAATTCCGCTTTATTTCAACACGTGCTACTGGTCATAGCATTTCGCATCTTCTTCATTCCTGAAACTCATAAAGCGCGCGCACACATTTTCCTACACCACGTGGCAACATCTTCACGCCACCGCTTGCTTCCCATGCTTCAAACTATTTTTTCGGACGACTCACTATTTCGAAAAACATTTTCAACATTTCGTGAATCACGCATCTCAACCACACTTCTGACACATTTTCTTTTCAGTTCACAAGAACAATAATCAAAATCTTTCATGAACCCTTTTTCTTATATATTAAAAGTCGACATTTCATTACAACTTTTAATCTGGTGCGAGGTATTGTCGGAGTTACCTCCTCCTTCTATCCTTGAACCGGCAGAAGAACAGGTCATTTCGATCTTGACCTCTCATTCATGCTCCTTACACACTGTTAACACGTCGGAGGGACTAGCAAATCCTCTTTTTAGTTAGGCAATATTACAAACCTAGTTGTAATATACTACTAGTCATTTTTCGGTTAGCTTAGCCAATTTCTCTTGCTGGTCCCCCTCGACACAAGACAAATTGAAAGTGGAATCGTTATTGGCTGAAAACAGATACCTACACTTTTGAAGGAAGAGAACCTTGTGGGATTCAGTAGAGTTGAATTTAGAGCACGAGAACTCGAAAACATTGTTCAGCGCAGAGTTGCTGAAATTTCAAGTGGACTGTGTAATAGATTCATTGCAAAGGTTCAAACACTTATACCAAATGTACTGAATCTTGTAGATGTACAGTTATGAATAAAATTTCTGTCCATTTAAAAAAAAATCGTTGTGTTCCTTCATGACCCTCTTCTCTCGTATTTTTTTTTTTCTGAAATATTTATAATTTAATTTTTAAAACATACCCTATATATATGATGTGGACCCAAAGTTGAGACCACGGAAGGAAAACACGGATTAGAGGTAAGAAAGATATATTAAACAAAAAGATTACAAAGATAGTGTAAGTGTAAGCGGAGCTTACTATGTGCTAGTGTCCAATATTGGTAGTCGTACGCGGCTGATACTACGGTATTAGAATACTCTCTCTCTCTCTCTTTCCTCCTCTTCACCTAGAGTATTATATCGCATACTTTATATAGTCCTGGAAGAGTCCATGTTGTAGGTATGTTACGGTCTCACAACAATATACTTTTGTGTATAGTTGCTACATATCATAGTATCTAGGTCGTAAGAATCGAGGGTAAGGGACTTCATTGCCTTGAACAATTTTCTGTTAATATATATGTATATATATATGTATATATATGACATATTTTCATAATGACTTCACGAATGTATCGATTGTGAAACTTTGTCACAGCGAATATTATCCCTAGAGCCTCTTTCTCTATTTGGGAATATTGTTTCTCAGCTGGAAGTAGAGATCTTGATGCGTGAGCCACAGCTTTTCGCGAACCATCTGGCAGTTTATGCAGAATGCAAGCACGAGCTTGCATCACTTGCGACTATGATGTCGAGACTAGGGTCGAAATGGGTGAGGGAGAGGTCCGAAGTAAGAGCTTTCTTGATCTTCTCGAATGCGTCTTGGCATTCCGGGGTCCATGACCATGGTTTGTCCTTTTTTAAGAGTTGGTTGAGAGGCCCTCTCAATTTTTGCATGTTCTTAATGAACCCTTGGTAAAAGTTAGCTAGGCCGAGGAAGCTTTGTAATGCTTGAACGTTATCTGGGGTCGGCATGTTTCTGAACGCGTTGGCTCTTTCTGGATCCGGCCGACGACCGTCTTTATTTATAATGTGACCTAAGTATTTAATCTCTGGTAAGAAAAAGTCACACTTTGCCTCCTTAACCTTAAATCCGTATTCTTGTATCTTTTCGAATATGTTTATTCTATGGTTCCGGTGTTCTGCCGTAGTTTTACTAGTAACCAGTATATCATCCAAATAGGCTGTTGCGTCCATGACCTGCTGGAAAATTGCAGGCGCAACCTTTACTCCAAAAGCCAATCTGTTGTATTTGTACAACCCTCTATGGGTGGTTATGCAGAGCAATTTGGAACTTTCTTCTTCCACCTCTATCTGAAGGTAGGCGTCTGAGAGGTCGATTTTAGAAAATTTTTTTCCACCATTGAGTTTATTGAAAGTTTCTTCAGGGCTTGGGAGTGGATAGTGGTGATCTTGCAAGGCATCGTTTAAACCTGTGGAAAAATCAGCGCATACTCGTATTTGGTTGGACTTCTTTTTTACGTAGACCGTAGGTGCTGCCAACTCGCTGAAATCTGTTTTTGACAGAATACCTGCTTGTTCGAGTCTATCTAACTCTTTGTTGATTTGCTCTAGAGCAGCGAAAGGGACATTCCGTTCCTTTTTGAATACCGGTTGTGCACCGTCCTTCACTTTGAACTTAGCTTTCATTTTAGTACATTTCCCAAGGCCGCCAGAAAAAACCTGGGGAAATTGTTGTTTGAGTTCCTTTTTGAGATTTACCAAATTGGACGTTGTACTTTGTATCTTGCGACAAAATGTACTCATTGGGCAGTCCCAAAAATTGAATTTGTCTATCCAATCTGTTCCAAATAAGTTATCTGAAGTTTTCAATACGTAGGCTTTGAGCTTTTTGGTAACTCCATTTAGTGTTACTGTAAGTATTACCTCGCCTAAAATGTTAATCTTTTCGCCAGTTACGGATTTTGCTGTTTTCTCCGTTTTTAATAAGGTCGGCTTGTTTAATTTTCGCCAAGTACGCCAGTTAATGGTTGAAAGATCGGAACCCGAGTCAAGCTGGAATTTAATGGAATTATTGAAAATATCCACAGTTACATATTTCCTTAAATTCCTATCGGCAATATTGTCAGATTGAGTTTCCCTAATTTTATTTTTGGGTTTTCTCGTTCTGTTGGCGTACCAGCACCGAGTTAAAGTAATACCCACTTTTATTGCAATTTTTGCAATATTTTTTGTTCTTAACCGGACAGAATTTCATCCAATGCCATTTACCACAATGGTAACATGGTCCGGGCGGTTTCTTTAACCTATTTGGGATTTGGTTACTGCGTAATTTAGGACATGAGATTTGCCTTTTGTCTTTTTGAGGGGAATAGGCGGTAGACTTGCTTCTGATTTTATTATTCTGAGCCACACCTGATTCCTCGATAGTGTTTGAGTCACACTTTACTCTTTGACAGTCCTCTGCCAGTTTTTGGAGAGTCAATCCTTGTTTGTTCTCAAGCTTGGTCAGTACCCGTCGTCTGACTTCGGCGTCTTCTGCTGATACTAGACCTTGTGCGAAAATTAAGCACTTGAAATCATCGGCAGTCAGTTCGGCTAGTTTAAAATCATTACAGGGCTTGTTTGCCGATGCTGCAAATGTTAAAAAATCTTGCTGTGTTCAGGCAATTCCAACGTTTGTGGAACAAGGTTGTGTTAGGCCCGAATAGTTCCGATAGGAGCTTAATAGTCTCTGAAAAATCCAAGTCAGTCGTTTTCTTGGGTAGTATGAAGTCTACGAACCTACTATGTTCTGTAGTTCCCAGTTTTCTCAATAGTAGACGTAACTTTTTTTTACTGGGCCATTGTTCACAGTCTACGTTGAAAATATCTTCGTAGCGCCTGTAAAAAGCCTCGAACGTTTTGTCGTTCTCTAGTAAGTATTCAAAGGTTTCCATTGAATTGTAGATTGTACTCTGGGAGAATATTGTATCTTTTTCAGAGTTTAAGCCTTTTAATGCATTTACGAGTATTTCTTTAAGTTGTTTCTGTTGTAGTTCAGCATTCTGAAGCGTAATTTGTTGGAATTCCATTTGTTGTTTATGTAATTCCAAAAATAATTGTTGTTGTCTTTCTTCTGATTTTTGTTGCTGATTCAAATGTACTTTTAGTATTTGGACGATTACTTTTTGAAAATCTTCCATATTTAGACAAACAAAAATGACAGCGATTTTTTGTTGCTTTGAAACCCGTGTACCAAGGGGAGGTACATAAAAAAACCTTGATAGATTTTTTTTTTTTTACCAAAAAAAAAAAAAAAATATGGAAAGACAATTAGTTAAACTAAACTAATTATGTGTTTAGTTTTTTCGAGATTCCGTAGTTCCGTTAATTTTACCGTAATTGTATAAATTTTCACCACACTTATTATTTATTTATTTATTTTTTTATAGAGGTACAAAAAAGAGAAAACTCGCCTGAGTGAATTTGAGGGGAGAATAATTTTATGCACGAGATTCAACTCAGTTACCTAAAAAAAATTTTAGATAGTTTTTTTTTCGAAAACTAGAGTCGTAAGTAGTACTTCGGCTCTTGTGTTGTCAGTTTGTTTTATGAATAAACTGTTTTTTTTTTCTGTGTGTGGGTGTGTAAGAAATCGTTCTCGTTATGTTATTTGGACAGACTTTAATATTCTGTAGATGTCGAATCGCTAGTTCGTCACTGATTTTTGGTATCGGAATATATTTTTTTATATGTAGACGCTGGGTATTGCGTTTAAATCGCTGATGTAGTAATACCAGCTTAATTTCTCGTTCAACACTGCTGTGGGAACGTGTGGAGTTTCTGTGTATTTTTCGAGTACTCTGTCGCTATTGATATGGTGAGAACGAAATTCTCGAATCTTTCTGTCGCCACTGATGTGGGACTGGTAATGTATTGAGGTTTTCGACGTGAATGCGTTTCTCGAATTCTTCGTCGCCACTTGATGTGGTAAGGTATCGAGGTTTCGGCGTGAGTGAGTTTCTTGAATTCTCCGTCACCACTGACCCAAAGTTGGGACCACTGAAGAAAAACACGGAACACGGATTAGAGGTAAGAAAGATATATTAAACAAAAAGGTTACAAAGATAGTATAAGCGGACATTTATATAAAATTCATACACATAAAGACATTCTCTAGTTCATATGTTTTCTTGCAACACATTCTTTAAATTTTTTTTCATATTCATTGTTTTGTCACACGCAACAATCTTCTATTGTCATTGTATACTTTTGTTAAACATACATTGTTGTTTGTATATAGTTTTGTTGTTACTTTATTCATTTATTACTTGGGCTCACATTCGGGTTCGAAATAACTGTTGTGGGAAAAATATACCAGAAAACACATGTTTTCGACGTAAACACGGCTGGCATTCCCGCAACAATCCCTTTTGAAATTAAAATTTGGTTTTATAATTGCGTAAGGGAGCTAATCTGTAAAAAAAGAAAAGTTTTACGTATTTAAATATGGATTTTAGACCACTACTGCTAGCGTGACAAATAGACGCACCGTTAGATGCAACCGTCACTTCTATTCTAATAGTAATAATTTCTTTTCTAGAATGTGAAACTCTTCCGATTTCTTACTTCAACCTTTAACAATTTAAATGCAACGTCAAATGTCATCTTCTGTTATAATGAGCGTTTGGTTGCAAAGGAAAGGAACAAACAAGGATTAAGATTTCAACAGTATTCATAAAATTTCAGAATATATACATAGTTATTTGAAAGATAGCAAAAATTATTCATGTGTGGTTATTCGGTTGCTGTTAGTCAGGATAGCAATTAGATGTAAGGGTGTTGTCGGCAGGGGTGGGTGTTGACCAATTTTTTTGGTTGGTTGGCTGAGGTCATAGTTGTGGTCAGCTGTTAGTGCGGTTTGATATACGTGTGTTTCTGCTTGCCGTTCGGCCCGCGGTTGTATTGGTCGTTACGAAGGGCTTTCTTTTAAGCAAATCTGGTGGGCCCCAGGGGCATGTTTTTTTTTTCTCGATGGGAATGTTCGTGATTGGCTCTTGTATTTTATTACAGGGATTTGTTTTGTGGGTCGGATGTGATGTTCGGGGCCCCTGCACAGAAAACAATTTTTGTGTTTTGCTTTCTTAGCGCTTAGCAGAAGGAAATCTAATTTCACCGGAGTAAAACATTCTGTCTTTCTGTTTCCTTCCCAAATTGTGTTCTTTTATTGTCCTATCGGATTACCTCGTCCTAATTTTCGAAACCGCTAGTAGGACTATAAATACTCTGTGATAATTTTTTTATCACGCTCTTCTCATCCGCTTTTTCATCAACATGTAAATCTCACGCGGAGAACGCTTTCCCTTTGGGAAACTGTTGGGGCGCACCCACCTTCTAACTAGTAATGGACTGGTCCCTCTTATATAAGTCAGCTCTGGGGAGAGAGTCATGGTGAGCAGTCCAGATACTTTCTGAGCGACTGCTCGGTTTCAACTCTCTTCCTACGGGCGAGAGGAACCCGAAGGAGGCTACGCCAAAGGGCGGAGTCTCCTTCGGGGAGGTTAAACCGGCCCTGAACCCGTTTATACGGGTTCAAATGGGCTATTTTTTGGCCGAGCCTAATGGCACGGGAATGCCCACGTTAAAAAGGCCTTGTGCCACATGACACCCTCGTGGGGGTGACTGAATATCTGAGCAGTCCAGATACTTTCTGAGCGACTGCTCGGTTTCAACTCTCTTCCTACGGGCGAGGGAACCCGAAGGAGGCTACGCCGAAGGGCGGAGTCTCCTTCAGGGGAGGTTAAACCGGCCCTGAACCCGTTTATACGGGTTCAAATGGGCTATTTTTTGGCCGAGCCTAATGGCTCGGGAATGCCCACGTTAAAAAGGCCTTGTGCCACATGACACCCTCGTGGGGGGGTGACTGAATATCTGAGCAGTCCAGATACTTTCTGAGCGACTGCTCGGTTTCAACTCTCTTCCTACGGGCGAGAGGAACCCGAAGGAGGCTACGCCGAAGGGCGGAGTCTCCTTCGGGGAGGTTAAACCGGCCCTGAACCCGTTTATACGGGTTCAAATGGGCTATTTTTTGGCCGAGCCTAATGGCTCGGGAATGCCCACGTTAAAAAGGCCTTGTGCCACATGACACCCTCGTGGGGGTGGGGGGGTGACTGAATATCTGAGCAGTCCAGATAAGCTTACCCGGTACATACCGTTGGACTATAGACTTTGGATATTGTTCGTACTAACCAAGCTTCGTTCTATTAATCACTCTATTGTTAATTGCTTTTATGAATATACCAGTATTTTCCTCTACAACTGTGTTTGTCTTGATTCATACACCGACATGCAGGAAACTCACAACATCTCAACAGTGGCGACTTGGCTTCGAACAGAAATAATAACCGATTTCCAACACGGAAAAAATTTTAAAAGAGTTCAAGCATTTACAGCAAAGGATTACAAGTTATCGACAAAAAGAAAAAACTGTAAGTTAGACATTAACTTATTGATTAAATTGGAAGCTATAATAACCAATTTTTGTGCAAAAAAAAAAAAAAAAAAAATGTCGTGCCAGAAAATTTGAATTTTTTTTCCCCCCTCAGAGAGAAAAAAAAAAACACAATTTTTTTTTTTTCTCTACGCATACATAATCATGGAGCAATTTCAATCAACTATGCTGGAACTCTTAAGTATCAGATGCAAAGACAGCAAGAGAGTGAAGAACGTTTTCAGAAAGAGCAACTTAAAATTCAAGAAGAACAACTTAAATTTCAGAAAGAGCAAAAGGAAGAAAACGCAAAACGATTTCTGGAACTACACAAAATACAAGAAGAAAATGAAAAGAAACCGTTAGCAATGGCCGAACTTATACATAAAGCTATACTGTCCAAGCAGAAAGACTCGGATGAAAATATTTTTCCCAAGACACAATATGGTCAACGATCGAAAGTTTTACTTATAACCCAGAAGAGGAAAAGACTTTCGAAAGATACTACCATAGATATCAGGATTTTTATGAAGTTGATTGCCAAACATGGACAGATGAGAAAAAAATAAAATTATTGCTACGAAAACTGGGAACGGCAGAACACAACAAGTTTACAGATTTTATATTACCCAAAAAGACAAGAGATTTAAAATTCGATGAAGCAATTGAATTATTAAAAAAAGAGCTTTTTAATCCCAGATTTTCATTATTTCACAAAAGGTGAAAATGCCTGAATATCCAAAAAAAGGAGGAAGATTACACAACGTTCGCGTCAATCGTAAATAAGACGTGTGACGATTTTCGCTTGTCCGAATTATCGGCAGACAATTTCAAGTGTCTAATATTCGTGCTAGGCTTAGTGTCTAAAAAAGATAGTGAAATGCGAAGACGCATTTTAACAAAACTAGAAAATGACCAAAACATGACACTACAAAAGCTAGCTGAGTACTGCCAGCAATGCGAAAGCATTAAGCAAGATTCAGAAAAAATAGAAGAAACTGCTATCGCAAATGTGAAGAAAGTATATAGGAAGACTAGTTTCAGTTCTCCATCGCCGGAACGGAAGTGGTATCCTACTACAAGAACGAACAGAGACTATAGAAAAAACCCCCTCCGAGTGCATGTTATGGATGTGGCCAGTGGCACTGGTACAATGGCAGCCCATATAAAAATAAAGCGTGCAGAAATTGCAAAAAAGTAGGACATAAGATGTCAAAGTGTAGAAAATTAAACAGAAGTCGAGTAAAAGTTACCAAGTCAGACGAAGATCAAGACCTGAATATTCGAAAACACCTGCATGTAAAAATGTACAACAAGAAGGTAAAAATGCAACTAGATTCAGGATCTGACATTTCAATCATTAACACGCAAACATGGAAAAATCTAGGAAAACCAACGTTGCTAAAATCCAACAAAATAGCCAGGACAGTAACTGGAAAAAAGATAAAATTTGAAGGGGAAATATGGGTAAATATAACTTTCAACAATAAGTCGATAAAAATGAAAATGTTTGTAATGAAAGACACAAACAATCTGTTTGGGACTGACGCAATCACTAAGTTCAACCTATGGGACGTGCCCATTAGTTCTTTTTGCCACAACATTAGTGAAAGCAAAGACCATATAAAAAATCTACAAGCAGAATTGAAAACGGAATTCCCCGAAGTTTTTGCTGAAGGACTTGGACGTTGCACTGAAGCATCAGCAAAAATACAGCTGAAGAAAAATATCCAACCAATTTTTAAAAAAAAGCGAAGCATCCCTTTTGCCGCATTAGAGAAAATTGATCAAGAACTCGAAAGACTAACGAGAATTGGTGTGATCTCGAAAACAGAATACAGTGACTGGGCAGCTCCGGCTGTCTACGTAAAGAAGAAGTCGGGCGAAATTCGCGTCTGCGCCGATTTTTTTCAACCGGGTTAAACGACGCAATAGAAGAGTTTCACTATCCACTACCAAGTCCCGAAGAAGTGTTCGCAAAGTTAAATGGCGGAAAAATCTTTTCGAAAATAGATCTTAGCGAGGCATACTTGCAAGTACCCATGGATAACGAAAGTGCAAAGTTACTATGTATTAACACACATAAAGGCTTGTTTAGATACGAACGTTTACCGTTCGGGGTGAAGACAGCACCCGCAATATTCCAGAAAATTATGGATACGATGTTATCCGGGTTAGACTACACAATAGCATATCTCGACGATATTCTTGTAAAAAGTGAATCGGTGGATGAACACAAACACCATTTACGCAAAGTTTTCGAAAGGTTAAGATATGGATTTCGAGTGAAAGAAAACAAATGCGATTTTCTCCTGGAAGAGATCAAGTATCTGGGCCATATAGTGAATAAAGAAGGGAAAAAGCCAGATAAAAGTCGAGCTTCAGCAATAAAAAATATGCCTGAGCCAAAGGATATTAAATCCCTACAAAGTTTTTTAGGCTTGGTGTCATATTACCAGGACTTTATCCCAGACCTCCACATTCTACGAGCTCCCCTAACGATCTACTAAAAAAAAAAAAACCTTGATTTGGACAAAAGAATGCGAGCAAGCATTCAAGGATATAAAAGAAAAAATTAACTTCAGATCTATTTCTTGTACATTTTGATCCAAAGGTAGATATCATCGTGGCGAGCGATGCCAGTACACACGGCGTAGGTGCGTGCATATTGCACAAGTGGAAGAATGGAAAAGTTCGACCGATCGCGCTCATGCAAGCAGATCGCTACTACCTGCTGAACGAAACTATTTACAAATTGAGAAAGAGGCATTGGCGATTATTTCGCTGTAACAAAATTCCATCGATACATACATGGACGGTTTTTCACGCTACAGACAGACCAGAAGCCTCTGGTAACGATATTCGGCTCAAAAAAAGGGTCTGCCAACTTACACCGCAAATAGATTGCTTAGGTGGGGGACAATTTTATTAAATTATAATTTCAGAATACAATATTTGTCCACCCACAAAATTGGTCACGCAGATGGGCTATCAAGACTCATCCCAAAAGCAACAGAACCTTTAGAGGATACGGTAATCGCTTCCCTCAGAGCAGAGGACGAGGTTGAAGAAAATTTGGCAAACGCAATACGAGAAAAAAGAAGCAGAAAAAGACAAATATATAATAGAAGTAAAAAATAAGCTAGCCAGTAAAGATGAAAAAATTCAAGAGACATTCTCTCTGTGCGATAATGTGCTATTATACAGTGAAAGGGTGGTAATCCCTAAAACACTCCAAAAAAGAATACTGAAAGACTTTCATGCTGGTCACCCGGGCATAAATAGAATGAAGAGCCTCATGAGTGCATACGTCTAATGACCAGGTATGGACAACGACATCGCGTCTATGGTCGGCAGATGTAAACGCTGCATTTTGGCATCAAAATCACCACAAATTCTACAGAAGTCATGGCCAAAAACCGACAGGCCATGGTCAAGGATTCACATTGATTTTGCGGGTCCAATTGACGGATGGCATTATTTGGTTGTAGTCGACAGTTTTAGTAAATGGCCCGAAGTTTTCAAATGAAGAGGCCAACATCTCAAAATACAATAAACAAATTACATGAATTATTTGCAAGGTTTGGGGTGGTAGATACTGTTGTTAGTGACAACGGTACCCAATTCACAAGCAAAGAATTCACAGAATTCTGCCAAAATTTCCAAGTTGATCACGTGAGGGATTCCTCCGTATCACCCACGCAGCAACGGACTAGCCGAAAGGTTCGTCGATACACTGAAAAGAGCTCTTAGGAAAGCAACAGGTACCCCGACTAGAAAGGCGTTACAGCTGTTCCTGCAAGTGTACCGAATTACCCCGAATAAATCTGCCCCATCAGGCCTATCACCTGCGGAACTAATGTTCGCAAGAAAGGTCAGATCGGTTTTTGACAAATTGATACCAGAAAATAAGGTACACTCAACAGTCGCTATGGTTCCCAGGCGAAAATTTAACATTAATGAAAAAATCTTTTTCAAAAATTATACAAATAATGCAACATCATGGGAACCAGGGTTCATAAAAACGCATTGGGGATATGGTATACATTACACAAGGAAACAAATTTACACACAAACGGCACATTAACCAGTTGAAGAAAAGAAAGACCGACGAATCGGAAGTAATTCCACAAGAAGACGAATTACACGAATTGTTTGATACGTTTGACCTGCAAATACCGCAGACTGAGCAGAAACAACGCAGATCTGCAAGAAAACGTAAAGCGACACAAAATTTAATAATAGACCCGAAAAGGAAAAAATATTAATTTTTTTTTCTCCCCACAATGAAAAAAAAAAACAATTTTAGGGGGGGGGTGTTGGGGCGCACCCACCTTCTAACTAGTAATGGACTGGTCCCTCTTATATAAGTCAGCTCTGGGGAGAGAGTCATGGTGAGCAGCCCAGATACTTTCTGAGCGACTGCTCGGTTTCAACTCTCCTCCCTACGAGAGGAACCCGAAGGAGGCTACGCCGAAGGGCGGAGTCTCCTTCGGGGAGGTTAAACCGGCCCTGAACCCGTTTATACGGGTTCAAATGGGCTATTTTTTGGCCGAGCCTAATGGCTCGGGAATGCCCACGTTAAAAAGGTCTTGTGCCACATGACACCCTCGTGGGGGGGGGGGTGACTGAATATCTGAGCAGTCCAGATAAGCTTACCCGTTACATACCGTTGGACTATAGACTTTGGATATTGTTTCGTACTAACCAACCTTCGTTCTACTAATCACTCTATTGTTAATTGCTTTTATGAATATACCAGTATTTTCGTCTACAACTGTTTGTCTTAATTCATACACCGACACGCGGGAAACTCACAACATCTCAACAGAAACACATGAGCACACACACACACACTTTGGACCAAAACAGTTTTCAGTCATTTGTAACACACATTATTGTCTTTGTCACTTGTATACCTTTTTTTTTTTTTTTTAATACATTATTTGTTTGTACATAATATATATATATATATATATATATATATATATATATTGGTTCTTGTCCTTTCTTTGCATTTGTTTATGTGGAATCACACCCCGAGTCTGCCATGTTTGTTGTGGGCATTTCAGGGGACACATGTGTTAATTAATTTCTCAAACTAACACCGACGTTACCAACACCCGCAAATAGGTTAGGAAATGCATACTCTAGCAGCTAGCTTCTCACTAATATTTTCTCATTCTCTTTTGCACCCAGTAGCCTCTTGCATCTTAGTGGCAATTTGGAAAAAAAAAAAAAAAGAAATTAAAATCTAATTTGCGTCAGGTATTTGTTGAGAAAAAATTAATGGGAACACCACATTATGAAACGAATGAATGAAAAACGTCCTACCTTAACTTTTGGCGGTGACAGAACAAACAACATTCATACAAAGAAGCAATAACAAAGGAGACATCGTTATGGTCTTAGAACACGGTCGGATAATTAATCTATTTATGGCTCTCCTATAACAACTGAAGAAAAAGGGGAGAAGATGAACAAAAAAGATCCATTCTCTACAACTTTGAAAACTAAGGTCTAAGGGAAATAATCCCTTATTTATTAGTATTGTATTGTTTAAATTAAATATTATCTACAAAGAGTGCAATTTTTAACCGTATTTCTTTCGAAGAAAAATTGTAAATTTACAGATTAATTAACTACATTTTTCTAAAAATTATTACTTTCTCTTAATATATAACTAACACAAATACATTTTCCTCTACTGTCGTATATTTTTGTTTGTCAGCACATTCAAATAGTCAGATAGTCAATAATAAACAAAGTACACACTAAGTCTACACTACAGTACACTTCTCTTTTGAGTTTTGACATTCTCACTTTTAAAACATAGCATCCCGTTATAATTTTAAATTTATTTAATATGGATGGCCAAAAAATTTAAGATAAAACATTTATTGGGTAATTTGCTTTTTAAAACGCGCGCTAAATAACAATGATAAAAATATAGTCCAAACTTCTATTGTCGATAACTCCAAAACGGTAGATTTTATCAAAATTTATTTGTTATTTTCGAATTAAGCATGTAAATTTAGACCTAAATATAACTATTCAGCAAATTTTTGTTAGATATTTAGCGCGGGGCTTAAAAAGCAAATTACCCCATTTATTTCATTATGTCAAAAACAAAAATCTTCACAAGCACAATTTGTATAAGCATGCATCAGAACATTTCATAAGTAACGAACTGATGAAAAATACGCACGTACACACACACACACACACACACACACACACACACACACACAAATAATAAAAACTTTATTTATAGACTCTAGTCACTTTTAGATGAGTTACTTCCCTTTGATAAATTTTTTACGAAACAGTATGTACATACTGGCGGATAGGTCACACTTTTTTTTTTTTTTTTAACAAAAGATTTTAATACTAGGGGTGCGACCTATCCGCTCGACATAAATGTAAAACAATACTACCTTGTCATCATAATTTCTAAGAAATCGGAAATGATACCCATAAACACTAAAAAGCTGTGGTTTTTCTCCGTATAGAAACAATATTACTGACTCACTACTTTTAAACTTACCTCATGCTGCTAGATTCACATATCCATCACAATAAATAAATAAATAAAATTATAAAATATTAATTGATCCATCAGTCATTGTTCTGTTGTGACCAAGACAGATATAGAAACCCTGAACATGCATAAGTTAAGGAACCACGTGTAGATGTTCCTTGACAAAGAACAATTTGTCCCCATGATTCATTCTGGCAAAATATACATATTTTGCCAGAAATACGTTGGAAAATATGACTTAAAGAATAGAAATGAAATATATTCTTTATGAGATAATTTTCTTTAATGGTTGTTTCATATAAAAAGCGTTCTTAAGTGTTATACAAATAAGGAAGCGAAAGAATTTAGTATCCAAAACGTTTGCCTTGCATTGCGCAGCGATTTGGTTGGTAGACAAATTTAATTTTAATACTTAATTGTTCAGGTAGATATCAGATAATTCTTACGTTCAAAAAGTGCTGTGTAACTCCCCAGATTATAGTGCGACCTATCTGCGAGTCAACAGTAAATCATCAATTAAGCCATGAAGTAGGAGTGCGACCTATCCGGTGGGGACGACCTATCCGCGAGTATAGACGGTATTTATTTGCAGATTATTTAATTCAAAATTACCGAATTCTCAATTAAATATTTTAACAACTTTAATTATGCGAACATAGGAAATTTTATTTATATCGAACATGTCAATAATATGCACGAAAGGATAATGAAATAATCTAAATTTTTATATTGTTTATCTACATTGGTACAGACTTCATAACAGAAACAAAAATAGTGTATATTTACAAGTTATTTTATGCTCTTCTTGTGCAATAGCACCAACTCTAAGTAGAAGATTATGAAGATATATTGGAGTTGGACTAATTCACCGTTAGCACTGAAAACATTTATTTCATTATAGTGGATGGTCATGTCAGTCAGTGACCTGCGTGACATACTTTTCTCAAGGGTATTAGCACGTAAGTGAATGTAATGGACTTGACTGGAATTCGAACTCGGCTCTCCGATTCCTCAATCCAAGCCGTTATTTAGGAATATTATTTATATATAAAAGATAACAGAACATGGCAACATTGCTTACCTCCCTTGACTGATGTCAGTAATTTATGTAACATGCGTGATACACCCTAAGGCGATTATGTATCTTTTGATACATGACTGACGAGGCAGATTGTTTCCGCAGTAGGTTGACAATTCTTTCTGCAGTAGACCAGTTGCCATCCAAGGCAACAGAACTCAGTTTGTCCAGCTAATTACCCATAGCTGTGAGTGGGGTTGGGGAGAAAAAGAGGATTCATACCTTTCACAAGGGTATTAGCACCTAAGTGAATGTAAGGACTTGACTGGAATTTGGATTCGGCTCTCCGATTCCTCAATCCAGGCTGCTATTTAGGGATATTATTAATAAATAAAACATAACAGATAATGGCAACATTGCTTACCTCCCTTGACTGATGTCAGTCAGTTATGTGACATGCGTAATACACGCTTAGGCGATCATGTATCTTTCGATACATGAATAACCAGACAGATTGTTTTCTTTCTGCAGCAGACCACTTGCAATCCAGGGCTATAGAACCTGGTCTGTGCTGCTAATTACCCATAGCTGGTGGGGAGAAGAGAATTTATACCTTTCCCAAGGGTATTAACACGTAAGTGAATATAATGGACTTGACTGGAATTTGAATTCAGCTCTCCGAGTCCTCAATCAAAGCTGCTATTTAGGAATATTATTTATATAAAAAAGATAACAGAAAATGGCAACATTGTTTACCTCCTTTGACTGATGTCAGTCAGTTATGTGACATGCGTGATACACGCTTAGGCGATCACGTATCTTTTGATACATGACTGACGAGGCAGATTTATTTCTAACAATAGTTTGCCATTTCTTTCTACGGTAAACCACTTGTCATTGAAGTCCAGCGAATTACCCACAGATGTTGGTGGGGGGTGGGGTGAAGAGGATTCATGCCTTTCCCAAGGGTATTAGCACGTAAGTGAATGTAATGGATTTGACTGGAATTCGAACTCGGCTCTTCGATTCCTGAATCCTATACTACATCGTGTAGAGATAGAAAAATAAAAAAATAAATAAAGTTCAGTATTTCAGAAAAATACCTGAAAGTTCTCAAACCATTTTAGTTTGACATAAAGAAATATAAACAAAAAAGATACATAAAAGAAAGAAAAAAAAAAGGTCAAAAGATCCTCATTCTTAAATGTAGTTGAAGAAAAAAGGATGGTCATATGAGTCCTGTGAAATCAAGAGATAAGTGAATTCCTTTGTTTCAAAAATGTTATAAACTGAGAGACGAACAAGAAAGGCAACCAGAGGGTCAATGAAATATTTCATCTCAAGAAATATTTTGCCTGTTCTCTCTTGTCTTAAATTTTTGGACACCTAAAAATCCCCAGAGTCTGAAAAGATAAAAGGGATACTTACATATATGCATACATACACATTTACAAATGTTCTCTCTCTCTCTCTCTCTCTCTCTCTCTCTCTCTCTCACTGTATATAATCGTATGCTAAAGAAATAGACTTAGATGTGTAACATGAAAACTTTCTGTTATGAACTTACGAACTTATGGTATATAGAGATGAAGGTTGGGCTAATAAATAATAATTTACTCTTTATAGTAGCATTTTATTGTTGACTTCCATTTCATTACAGTTGTTAAAGGGGGTGAAAATTGTCTTAGTCCTTTTGTGATTTGAGAGTTCATACAGGGTTGTTGTGTTTCTGGCTGACATAAATTAATTTGGTAAATTCATCCTTTCTTCTTTTTCTTCTGGATTTCTACGTCCAGTCAAACTCAAAAATCGATGAATCTCCAACCCTTGAATCTCGAACTGCTACACCGAACCAATTTCCCCACTTCTTCTGTTCTACGCAC
Organism: Acanthosepion pharaonis; assembly: GCA_903632075.3. Classification (NCBI taxonomy): domain Eukaryota; kingdom Metazoa; phylum Mollusca; class Cephalopoda; order Sepiida; family Sepiidae; genus Acanthosepion; species Acanthosepion pharaonis. The sequence continues at coordinate 272,958 of CAHIKZ030001427.1, read as the reverse complement.
GTGGTTTTTTCTTTTTATTTGGGCCTGACACATCTGTGTTTTCCGTTTAATTTTTGGCAGGACGTGTTGTCATTGGTTGATTTTTTTATGACGTTCACTGACCCACATAAGCTATGTTCGGGTTCTGTCAGTTACCGAGGATAGGAACAACAGAATTAAGGAAAGGTAGTATGTGTATAAGAGAGAGAGAGAGAGAGAGAGAGAGAGAGAGAGAGAGAAAGTTTTCTTTGACACTCTCTCAATGAAAAGAAAAGTGTATATTCCAATACGATGTTACTACTACCTACTCCTGCTACACAGTTCCTCTTCAAACATGGAGTGAATAAAATTTTGGTACGATTCTGTCCTATAACTGGTATACTTCCCTTTTTTTACTTAAATTAATAGTACTCATTCTGTTTTTCCATGTGGCATGTCTACCTGCTTTAGCTCTGTACTATTTGTTATTACTGCTTGTACTATTTTCATCAGACGTACTGGTAGTAATATGTTTCTCAGTCTGTGTATTTATTTGATTTTGCCTATAATTTGGCAATTTTTACATTCTTGTACAGACAGTTCTATATATAGTTTTAGTCTTTCAACTGATACTTACGTACGTAATTATTTAAGTCTATTAAGCAATGCTTCAGCAAACGTTGTAAAACGTTGTAAGGACCTTTGTAAGGTGTTTCTAAAGCTTTTCGTACTTGATCTACTCGAAACCATATCGCATGTATGTAAAGAATTTGGTATGAAAGTCTTTATTCGTGTAATATGATGTTTTCTGTCATCATTTAACATGTCTAATTGTGACATAGATTTACATAATTCTTTTATATAATCTTCCTGCATAGAGGCAATGTCTTTAATATTTGCATTGTCAACTAATTGGTAAGGGATCAATATTGGTGCTCCAGTAACTGCCATGAATGGTGCAAAATTAGATTCATTTGGAGTACTACGAATTCCTAAAAGTACAATGGGTATGTCGGTTAGCGAAGATTCCTTTCGAGCTATTATTTCTGTTTTTTAATGTGCGATGAGCTCTTTCTATCAATTCATTACTTTGTGGATGATATGCCGTTGTTCTTAATCTATAGAATTCTACTACTTTTGCTATTTCTTTGAATAATTCACTTTCAAATTGGCAACCACGATCGGTGACAACGTAAAGTAGTAGTACGTCGAATCGCGATATCAATTCATCAGTGAAAGCTTAGGTTCCTGACTTTACAGTGATCTCTATCATAGTTTGGACTTCAATCCAAAGTGTCGCACTATCTATACAAGTAAGTAAATATCGATAAGGGCTGATATATTGTTCTGATTCCCTTCGTGTTGCTGGCAACGGCCCGACAATGTCGATATTTACAGTTTGGAATCTTGCAGAAGGTAATCCACAATTCTGAACAGCAGACTTGGTGTGTCTGTGAATCTTGGATTGTTGACTGACAACACATTCTGCGCGGAATGTCTTTATAGATTTATCCATTTCAGGCCAAAAATATCTTGCTTTTAATAATTTCAAAGAGGCACTTATTCCATGGTGTGCTAAGCAATGTAAGTTAGTAAATATTGTTTTACGCATATGTGACAGTATTTAGCTTTTGGCTACCTAATTAAGCGTGGAAATTAAAAGCGAGAAATACTTAAGGCGAGAAGAAGCTATCACGAAAGACATACTGAGCGATGTTATTTTTTTTAACAAAAGAAAAGTGGGTAAAGATTTTATTTTCATTTGCGAAGAAAAGTAGTTTTTTCTCAGAAGATAGAACATTCGTAAAATCTCAGACCTGTCAGAATTAATTTATGCCATGACGCGGCGAGGAAAGTCAGATAGCAATCTGCCCATGGCAATAATGAAAATTTCAAATTGGTCAAGAGGCTTACAAAGCAGAATGCTAGAAGATAATCGGAAATTGGGTCAAGCATGCGACCGAGAAAGAATTAACTGAGACCACCCCAAAGAAAAAGGAAGGAAGAAGAGAAAAAGAAAAAGAATAAGCCATTAACTATCTTTCGGAGATATCATTTGGTTTCGGAAGGGAGTCACCTGTTTTATCTCCAGAACTTGCCATGATAAAAGTTTGTTACCTGGACAGACTGTTGGCGACAGAATGCGATGACGTTGAGGAAGACAAAGAGATTCAGTTGACCACCCAGATAATAACTTGGCGAAAATCTTGTTGATGAATCCCAGATGACATCAAGTTAAGATAGATATTTAATGTCCACAGTACGATTCGTGGGGGTTCTAGTCGGTGGAAAAGAAAGAAAAGAAAAAGGAAGATAATTTTTTTTTCTTTGAGCGATAATTGTAAACTGAGGCCAGTCTAGTCATACCCGCACTGCCGAGCGTTCATTGGCTGAGTGATGGCGTGAGCGATGGTCGAAGATAAGCATATGAGAAAGAAGGGAAAGCTGTTGACGACCTCTGAGGGGATTGGTGTGAGATACCAATATGAGAAAGGAAGAATTTGGGAGGACAATTCCCTTAGGAACCCCTCTAAAACAGAAAGTAATTGACTTCCAAAAATGGGAAGTGATAAATTTTCCTGTCCGAAAACAAAGAAAATCCTTATTGCAGATTTGGAATTATCGAGGAACCCAAACCACCTCAGGCCCCCACCCGGTTTTGGTCGGCGTCCATATAAATGAACATCCCCAGAGCAAAGTCACGCAGACGCAGACACAGTTGGGGCAGTCACAACACAGTTGGTGACAGTTGGAGTCACAGAGTTGAGCTGTGAGCTTGGAGACCAGCTTCGCAGGAGCTGACTGAAAGATTTCCACGCATTCCGAATTAGACTTCTAAGCAAAAACAGTTTTTTTAAAGAACGACTTAGACTCACACCACCAAAACAAGTTTTACGAATATCGCCTGAAGATACCAAAAACCATTTTATTGAAAAACAACTTAAGATATTAAGACTCGCCTAAGAAACGCAAAGTGTCACGTATCCATAGAAGCGGTTTGAGAGAAAGATGCAGTCCTGTATTCAGCAACCAGATATAAAGATACTTGTTATTCTTTTTTTAACACATTTGAATCTTTCGAGTTGTTACTTTATTTTCTTTTACATATACTTGTGCGGTATCACCTTTGCCCCGAATTTGGCTTGCACTACGGCCCGACGCCTGATTGATTTCGTCTACCTAAGATCAAATCACAACGTGGATAGGTTGGACTAGAAATCAAAGCAGTTACTTCGGTAACCAGACGTTGGAGGCGAGCTGGGAACGACAAAGCTGATGCCGAATCTAACCAGATTTCCATCCGAATCAGCCAAGGGTTAGATCGTCACAGGATAGTATGGGAGAGACCAGGGTGACGCCACACATACCCCTAGGAACAAATGGCCTAGGATGTATCGTGGAAATATCTCATAGTATGGATCCGATTTTAGGGTAAATATAATCCTTTAGATTTTTATATGACGATTTTGCCATCTTGTTTCTGAGTTTGTGCTATCTCTGACAAGTTACAAAAATCTATTTGAACTGCGAGCGTGGGTTTAGATAGACAGTTCGCAACTATATTTTACTCGCCTCTGATATATATGATATCCGATATATGTTCAGACAGCACTGAAAGATAACATTGCTGTCGATCGGAATTCGCTGGGGTCTGGCTATGAAATGCCCTGCCCAATGGCTTATGACCCGTAAACAGCAATACACTACAACCCTCTGTGAGGTGGCGAAAATGCAGAACGGTGAGATAAGTCGTGAGAAGCTCTCGATCGAACGTGGAATATTTTGTCTTTAGAAAAGTATCCGATTGGTATAAGTTGTTTGTCTACTATTTGATGTAAAGCTGCACCCGTATTGACTGCTATCAATTACTCTGTTATTGAAGACTGGGGATGTGTCAATGCTGTTAGTGTTATCTCTACCAACTTATTTTTTATATCATTAAATGCGTTAAATTCTCGTTCATTTAACTCAAATACTGATCTAGGATTTAATCGCATGTGTTCAGACAACGGCAATATAATGCTTGCGTAATTTGGAATAAGCTTTCGGTAAAAACTTGTCATGTCTAAAAATTGTCTTAAGGTTTTAAAATCTGTTGGTTTAGGAAAATTTTCAATAATTTTAATTTTCTTTTGTGTAGGTAGTAAACCATTTTTACTGCACGTAGAAAAAAAGCCTAGAAAATCTAGTTCCGTTACGCTAAATATGCACATATCTATTGAAATTTTTAGCTTATTGTCATTTAATACTTGTAGTAGCTTATCCAAGTCTTTTTTGTGTTGCTGTTCATCATCACAAAAACTAGAATATCATCCATATATATGAATACACAGTCCAGTTTGAAAAATATCCTATCCATGTAATGCTGAAATGTAGCAGAGGCATTCTTCACACTAAAAGACATGAATAAGAATTCGAACAGCCCAAAGTATGTAGCCACAGCGGTTTTTGCTACGTCCTCGGGGTGCATTTTTATTTGAAGATAGGCAGACAGTAGATCTGTTCTGGAAAAGCATGATTTATTTGCCATTCGTGCTATAAAAGAATTTATATTGGGTACAGGATATCTATCTGTTTTTGTGATACTATTTAATGCATGGTAATCATCGCAAGCTCGATAACTACTATCTGGTTTTTGTACTAAATGTAAGGGAGAAACCCATTCACTATTTGAAGGTCTAATTATGCCTGGACTTGGTAACTTTTAAAAATCCGCTTAGGCAGCGTCTATTTTACGTCCAGAAAGTTGTCTTGCCTCGGCATTAGATTTTGTAGGCTTTTTTTTCTACGTGCAGTAAAAATGGTTTACTACCTACACAAAAGAAAATTAAAATTATTGAAAATTTTCCTAAACCAACAGATTCTAATACCTTAAAATAATTTTTAGATATGACAAGTTTTTACCGTAAGCTTATTCCAAATTACGCAAGCATTATATTGCCGTTGTCTGAACACATGCGATTAAATCCTAGATCAGTATTTGAGTTAAATGAACGGTACGTGGCTTTTAGTGCCTATTCTGTGATAAATACCACCATATGTTTCATTTTTAACTATTTGTGACGAAGTAACACTTATATATTTGCCTATAATTTCACTAATATGTGCGGCCATATCCATGACATTCACTATTACATTATCTACGGTTCCTATTATCGTTATAACTGCCATCTTTCTCTCTGTTATGCTATCACTAATGCATTTATTTTTACAGTCTACAACTAATTGGAATTGTTTTAAAAAGTTTAACCCTAGCAATGGATTAATAACGTTAGCGATTACAAAAGTCTATTGATATTCATGCCTTAATGAAGGTTATTCTTATTTCCAAATTAGATTGACCATAGTATGTAATACGGTCACCACCAGAGGATGAAAGGTAAACTAGTGTCAGATATAAAAGTATACCAACAACAGTTGAACGAGGCAAGATGGAGACACTAGCGTCTGTATCTACTATAAAATCTATTTTTGTAGTTCCTATTCTAGCTGCTAGTGTTAGTAGTGGTGAATGTGAGGGAGCTAACGTGTTCTGTCCTACTAGTTTTCCAAATCACTATGGGTAGAGGATGAAGGTTGAGAGTTTGGTAACATTCGTACATTATTCTTATGTGGTCATTTATCTGCAAAGTACAAATGAGTTCTGCAGACTTTTGGTCTTTCTTTTGCGGAAAAAAGAAGCAATCCTATGGAAATTGTGCTTTTCTTAGGCTGTTTGTATTCAGGCTCTATAGCCTAGCAGACTGGTACATTTTGAATTAGTGACATCAAGTTATGTCTGTTAAAAGCATTTCTGTGTGCGCTGCTATAACTGGGGCAATTTGTGGTGGAAGGGCTCTAATGAATTTGTGGCATACTATTTCGTCACTTGCCTCAATCCTACTAGCAATGGCCAACATCTCCTGTAAATATAATGATGAACGACCAGTTAATGTGGTGGTCTTCATTAATTTCTTCAGAGCAGATATAGCAGCAATATTCAATGTATGGACAAATGGTAGATTTGTAAACATGTAAGATGGATTCTGGCAAGAAAAATTCACAGGCATGACACAATGAAACAACTTTCCAAGAAGCAGACCTAGAAATTGATTCAATTTTAATCACTAATTATTCCACTTCATGTCAGTGGAAAACATGAGCCCAAAAATTTGCAATGAGTAGCTCTAATGAAGGTTAGCATCAGCCATGGTGTTGGAAAGCAAAAATGTCTAAGATGACTAAAAGACAGATTTGTTTTGGAGAAGTTAAAATTTACAAGCCATTTCTTGCCCTAGTTTACAAGATCACCTGCCAGGTTTACTTTATCAAACTTACCAGACATTCTAAGTTATCTTGAATGATAAAAAGTTTAATGGGCTACAAAAAAGACTAACAATATCCCTCCACAATTGATGATATTCACTTTTGTGGAATATAGAATTAATTATTTTAATTTGCCTCTCAATTTCTCTTGAATGGCAAAAATGTGAATAAATCGAAAAAAAAAAAAAAAAAAAAAAAAAGGCAAAAATGTGTCTCCACAAGTGATGAGCTTCATCTTTTTCTGGAATACAGAATTATTTTAATTTGTTTTATCGTTTCTCTTGAATAGTAAAAATTTGAAAGACCCACAAAAACAGGTTAAAATATATCCTGAACAATTTATCAATATAAATTAAACATTTTATCAATATATCTTAAAAACTGATGATATTCACTTTTTTTTTAATAATTTTTGATAATTCATTTTATTTACCTCATGAAATGTAAAAGATTAATGATCCATAAAATAGAAATACAGGATCTATGCAAAACTGAGAGTTTTTGTTTTCTTGTAATTCATGACATTTTTTCTGATGAACTCTTCTTTTTAGTGCCTTCAGTGCATGCTACTAGATTGGCAACTAGTTCTCACTGTTTTACTTTGGAACAAACCACATTAAACCATCAATTCTATTCTAATACTTTCATTTCTTGCACTTCTCACCTATAGAACTCCCTTCTGATTTCTTGCTTCCCTGTCACCTACAATCTTCAAAAAGTTAAATACATCAATCGCCATCTTCTGTCATCCTGAACTCTTTTCCGTTATTGTCTTTTTCTTCACTTCTCACAAAATTCTTAATTCACTTTCAATTCTTGTAAAGCCTTGTATCCTAGTGGCATTATCACCTTGCTTGAGATGAAATGGTTAAAAAAAATTTTTTTTTATTTTGATTTCTATTTTCTCATCAATTACAAAATGTTGCATGAATCACAAAACAGCAAATAATTTCCATCCGCAATTGTTGGTATTCAATTTCTTGAAATGTATGATTGTTTATTCTATTTTTCCTTCTAATTTCTCTTAGAATGGTAACCTTATGTTTGTTAACCTTTTAAACAGTGTGACCTGTTTTGCACTTATAAGGAAATACATGCTATCTTTTATAAAGAATGTTTTTTTAGTACTTTTCTCATTCACCTTAGTCTTACTGATGTTTAGTTTCTTTTATTATTTTCTGACAGCATTTGGATTTGAAATAAAGAATATGTCTCAAGCAATACCTAAACTCAAATCACCCAATTCCTGGAGCCCACCCTACTATGATAGTACCCAACTAACCTGGCCACAATAGTCGACCATTAAGTGTCATTCAGAACTAGTTGCACAACATTCTTTTCTTTGCCAGTCTCTGTTACTTCAGCATTTTGATTGGTTTAATTACACCATAATATAAAATATATAACTTTTATATGAGATATCACATTATTATGCCAATGCTAAACATTACTCATTTAAATATTTCTTTGCATTGCCATAACAACAATATCAGGTTGGTAATTCCTTTCTATTCTATTTTATTTTTTTTCTTTGTTAACAGTTAACTAATTCAATTAATTCCCCCTGCACTTAAACTTAATGAAAGGGAGATAAGCCTGCTGCTGCCACTCCTCAGAACCATCCATTAAGTTTGTGGAGGAGAAATAACTGAATTAGTTAATCTAATTCCTTTTCCAATTTAATGGACAGGTATATTATTCTGGCATTTCTCCATTGTTCAGTCTATTATGTAGTAAGGTAAAGCACATCTTTTAGTGAAACAATCAGTGATCTGATCATTAGACCATAGCCATGCCACTGAATAAATCTCTCTCTTATCTAAAATTTCCATGATACTTGCTATTTCTATTCTCAGTCTCTTATCTGCAATATAAATCTAGAAATTCTCAGCAAAATCCAAAGAAGAATCTGCAATGAACCTGTTCTGGAATCTCAGTTTCAGTCACTTTCCACTAAATGTATATATTTTCGTGGTAGTTGTTCTGGTGAGCTTTCCACTTTGGAACCTTGACATCACTAATTTAAATGCAGTACTAGACTACTTGCTGGTTGCAAATGTAAGTTTTATTATTTACAGTATTTACATTGTTTGGACTGTTGTCCTCATCTTTGCTGCAATATTCATGATAGTGATTGGAATTTTGAGCTGAACCCTTCATCTCATACACATGCTATGCCACTTCTGATGTCTCAGTTATCTCCCTTTAACTCAGTTCACCAAGTTTTGGTTCACCACTGCAGTAGAAAGTGATTGAACTCACAATTGTTTGGGTTATGTCATTGTATCCACTCTCCTTAAGGACATCAGCGTATGAATTTTTGGGACTTATAACTTAGTAAGTTTTATTGTAATATTTTCTTCTCTTGCTCTTGGAACTCTCATACAGCTTTTGGCTTTCCTGTCAACAATGATCATCAAAAAAGTCAATTTTCATCTTCTGTCTCCATGAATCTTTTATTGTTCTCTCTCTTGTCAATAATGTTTTCTCAGTTTTCTTCCCTCTTGGTACACTTTTGTTTCTTAGTGGCTTTATCATCTTACTTGAGGTGAAAAGATTAAAAAAATAAAAATTACAAATATGTAACTTGCTTTCAGATTCTGTTTGTTATGAAGGACACCTAATACCTTGTCAAATGGTTTGTAGAAGTGTTGCTGATAGGAATCAACATTGTATTGAACATGAATGGAAGCATTTTGAATGTGTTAAATACCTTGTTCATCCTAACAAATCATATTGGTTTCAGGTGGCAATACTTATAAAACCTCACACTAATAGCTTTCTTCTTACATCCATTTCTTAATAGCTTTTCAAATGGTTTGTAGAAGTGTTGCTGATAGGGATCAACATTCTATTGAACATGAATGGAAGCATTTTGAATGTGTTAAATACCTTGTTCATCCTAACAAATCATATTGGTTTCAGGTGGCAATACTTATAAAACCTCACACTAATAGCTTTCTTCTTACATCCATTTCTTAATAGCTTGTCAAATGGTTTGTAGAAGTGTTGCTGATAGGGATCAACATTGTATTGAACATGAATGGAAGCATTTTGAATGTGTTAAATACCTTGTTCATCCTAACAAATCATATTGGTTTCAGGTGGCAATACTTATAAAACCTCACACTAATAGCTTTGCTGTTATATCCATTTCTTAATAGCTTTTCAAATTGTTTGTAGAAGTGCTGCTGATAGGGATCAAAATTGTATTGAACAAGAAGGGAAGCATTTTGAATGTGTAAGATACCTTGTTCATCCTAACAAATCATATGGGTTTCAGGTGGCAATACTTATAAAACGTCACATTAATAGCTTTCCTCTTCTATCCATTTCTTAATACCTTGTCAAATGGTTTGTAGAAGTGTTGCTGATAGGGATCAACATTGTATTGAACAAGAAGGGAAGCATTTTGAATGTGTTAAATACCTTGTTCATCCTAACAAATCATATTGTTTTCGGGTGGCAATACTTATAAAACCTCATACTAATAGCTTTCCTCTTCTATCCATTTCTTAATACCTTGTCAAATGGTTTGTAGAAGTGTTGCTGATAGGGATCAACATTGTATTGAACAAGAAGGGAAGACTTTTGAATGTGTTAAATAACTTGTTCATCCTAACAAATCATATTGTTTTCAGGTGGCAATACTTATAAAACCTCACACTAATAGCTTTCCTCTTCTATCCATTTTTTAATACCTTGTCAAATGGTTTGTAGAAGTGTTGCTGATAGGGATCAACATTGTATTGAACAAGAAGGGAAGCATTTTGAATGTGTTGAATACCTTGTTCATCCTAAGAAATCATGTTGTTTTCAGGTGACAATACTTATAAAACCTCACATTATAGCTTTCCTCTTCTATCCATTTCTTAATACCATGTCAAATGGTTTATAGAAGTGTGGCTGATAGGGATCAACATTGTATTGAACAAGAAGGGAAGCATTTTGAATGTGTTAATTACCTTTTTCATCCTAACAAATCATATTGTTTTCAGGTCGCAATACTTATAAAACGTCACATTAATAGCTTTCCTCTTCTATCCATTTCTTAATACCTTGAAAAATGGTTTGTAGAAGTGTTGCTGATAGGGATCAACATTGTATTGAACAAGAATGGAAGAATTTTGAATGTGTTAAATACTTTGTTCATCCTAACAAATCATATTGTTTTCAGGTGGCAATACTTATAAAACGTCACATTAATAGCTTTCCTCTTCTATCCATTGCTTAATACCTTGTCAAATGGTTTATAGATGTGTTGCTGATAGTGATCAACATTGTATTGAACAAGAAGGGAAGAATTTTGAATATGTTAAATACCTTGTTCATCCTAACAAATCATGTTTTTTTTATGTGGCAATACTTATAAAACCTCACACTAATAGCTTTCCTCTTAAATCCATTTCTTAATACCTTGTCAAATGGTTTGTAGAAGTGTTGCTGATAGGGATCAACATTGTATTGAACAAGAAGGGAAGAATTTCGAATGCATTAAATACTTTGTTCATCCTAACAAATCATATTGTTTTCAGGTGCCAATACTTATAAAATCTTACACTAAAAGGTTTCCTGTTATATCCATTTCTTAATACCTTGTCAAATGGTTTGTAGAAGTGCTGCTGATAGGGATAAAAATTGTATTGAACAAGAAGGGAAGCATTTTGAATGTGTTAAAGACCTTGTTTATCCTAACAAATCATATTGTTTTCAGGTGGCAATACTTATAAAACTCACACTAATTGCTTTACTCTTATATCCATTTCTTAATACCTTTACAAATGGTTTATAGATTTGTTGCTGATAGTGATCAACATTGTATTGGACAAGAAGTGAAGCATTTTGAATGTGTTAAATACCTTGTTCATCCTAACAAATCATATTGTTTTCAGGTGCCAATACTTATAAAATCTTACACTAAAAGGTTTCCTGTTATATCCATTTCTTAATACCTTGTCAAATGGTTTGTAGAAGTGCTGCTGATAGGGATAACAATTGTATTGAACAAGAAGGGAAGACTTTTGAATGTGTTAAATACCTTGTTCATCCTAACAAATCATATTGTTTTCAGGTGGCAATACTTATAAAACCTCACACAATAGCATTCCTCTTCTATCCATTTCTTAATACCTTGTCAAATTGTTTGTAGAAGTGTTGCTGATAGGGATCAACATTGTATTGAACAAGAAGGGAAGACTTTTGAATGTGTTAAATACCTTTTTCATCCTAACAAATCTCATTGTTTTTAGGTGGCAATACTTATAAAACCTCACACAGTAGCTTTTCTCTTCTATCCATTTCTTAATACCTTGTCAAATGGTTTGTAGAAGTGTTGCTGATAGGCATCAATATTGTATTGAACATGAAGGGAAGACTTTTGAATTGGCTAAATACCTTGTTCATCCGAACAAATCATATTGTTTTCATGTGGCAATACTTATAAAACATCACAGTAATAGCTTTCCTCTTCTATCCATTTCTTAATACCTTGTCAAATGTTTTGCAGAAATGTTGCTGACAGGTATCACAATTGTATTGAACACAAAGTGAAGACTTTTGAATGTGTTAAATACCTTGTTCATCCTATCAATACATATTGTTTTCAGTTGGTAATACTTATAAAACCTCACACTAATAGCTTTCCTCTTATATCCATTTCTTAATATTTTGTCAAATGTTTTGTAGAAGCGTTGCTGATAGGGATCAAAATTGTATTGAACAAAAAGGGAAGACTTTTGAATGTGATAAATACGTTGTTCATCCTAACAAAACATATTGTTTTTATGTGTCAATTCTTATAAAACCTCACACTAATAGCTTTCTTCTTACATCCATTTCTTAATAGCTTGTCAAATGGTTTGTAGAAGTGTTGCTGATAGGGATCAACATTGTATTGAACATGAATGGAAGACTTTTGAATGTGTTAAATACGTTGTTCATCCTTACAAATCATCTTGTTTTCATCTGACAATATTTATGAAACCTCACACTAATAGCTTTCCTCTTATGTTTATTTCTTGTAAAAGTTACAGTTAATAAACAAATTATAATTATTTTAAAATTGGGTGTTACATTTCAGTCACACTAGAGTTGAATTCTCTATATGTAAACATGTTCTATAGTAATATTTTCTTTTCTTGTACTTCTCACTAGTGGAAATCTCTTTCAGTTCTATGCTTTCCAGCCAAACTTGATCTTAAAAAATGTAAATGCAATGCAATTATTATCTAGATTACTCTTCTATTGTTCTCATTTCTTCCTAATATTTCTGTTTTTTAATTTTTTCATCTTTGTCTCTTAATGGTTATATTTCTTTAGTTGGTGTAAGTTCAATAATAAAAAACAAAACATAAATAAATGTTAACTTTTCAGGCTTAATATTAAACTAGCAATATATAATAAGTGACCCGGAAAAATGTTGCAAAACCTTTTCTCGTGATTGGCTTGCTTTACTTTTGACTGGACCTTATTCACATTTTAGCACACATTGCTTTGATAGACTTTCAATAAATACTAGTAAAGCTGAGTTCCATCTGCAGTTACATTTCTCTTCTGGAAAAATTTATATTGACTTTTAATTCTTGGAGCAATTGTGCATGATATAGTCTGGAAAGAGATGGAATAGATTTCCTTGTTTGGATATGGCTAATTTTGACAACTAATAACATTCAGAGTCTGCAGTGTATTTTCTAATGAATGAGAGTTTTTATTAATGTGAAAATATGCTATGTGATATCATCATAACAGATTTAAAATTTTCTATTGGAAAGGTATTTCTTGTTTGATAATATGTAAACCGTCATTACATCCCTTTTGCAAGAATGAAAACCAAATAGGTTTGTGAGGAGTTGACTATCCTTACATCCCTTTTGCAAGAATGAAAACCAAATAGGTTTGTGAGGAGTTGACTATCCTTTTGCACATCCTATCATTACATCCCTTTTGCAAGAATGAAAACCAAATAGGTTTGTGAGGAGTTGACTATCCTTACATCCCTTTTGCAAGAATGAAAACCAAATAGGTTTGTGAGGAATTGACTATCATTACATCCCTTTTGCAAGAATGAAAACCAAATAGGTTTGTGGAGTTGACTAACATCCAAAATGAAAACCAAATAGGTTTGTGAGGAGTTGACTATCCTTACATCCCTTTTTGTGAATTGAAAACATCAAATAAGAATGTTTGTGAGGAGTTGACTATCATTACATCCCTTTGCAAGAATGAAAACCAAATAGGTTTGTGAGGAGTTGACTATCCTTACATCCCTTTGCAAGAATGAAAACCAAATAGGTTTGTGAGGAGTTGACTATCCTTACATCCCTTTTTTTGCAAGAATGAAAACCAAATAGGTTTGTGAGGAGTTGACTATCATTACATCCCTTTTGCAAGAATGAAAACCAAATAGGTTTGTGAGGAGTTGACTATCTTACATCCCTTTTGCAAGAATGAAACCAAATAGGTTTGTGAGTTGACTATCCTTTGCACATCCCTTTTGCAAGAATGAAAACCAAATAGGTTTGTGAGGAGTTGACTATCCTTACATCCCTTTTGCAAGAATGAAAACCAAATAGGTTTGTGAGGAGTTGACTATCATTACATCCTTTTGCAAGAATGAAAACCAAATAGGTTTGTGAGGAGTTGACTATCCTTACATCCCTTTTTTGCAAGAATGAAAACCAAATAGATTTGTGAGGAGTTGACTATCATTACATCCCTTTGCAAGAATGAAAACCAAATAGGTTTGTGAGGAGTTGACTATCCTTACATCCTTTTGCAAGAATGAAAACCAAATAGGGTTGTGAGGAGTTGACTATCATTACATCCCTTTGCAAGAATGAAAACCAAATAGGTTTGTGAGGAGTTGACTATCCTTACATCCCTTTGCAAGAATGAAACCAAATAGGTTTGTGAGGAGTTGACTATCCTTACATCCTTTTGCAAGAATGAAAACCAAATAGGTTTGTGAGGAGTTGACTATCATTACATCCTTTTTTGCAAGAATGAAAACCAAATAGGTTTGTGAGGAGTTGACTATCATTACATCCCTATCAAGAATGAAAAACCAAATCCCATTTGCAAGAATGAAAAACCAAATAGGTTTGTGAGGAGTTGACTATCTTTACATCCCTTTTGAAAACAAATAGGTTTGTGAGGAGTTGACTATCATTACATCCAAAGAATGAAAACCAAATAGGTTTGTGAGGATGAAAACATCCAAAATGAAAAACCAAATAGATTTGTGAGTTTGTGGAGGAGTTGACTATCATTACATCCCTTTTGCAAGAATGAAAACCAAATAGGTTTGTGAGGAGTTGACTATCCCTTTTGACAAATAGGTTTTTTTGCAAGACATCCCTTTTGCAAAATGAAACAAATAGGTTTTTGAGGAGTTGACTATCATTACATCCTTTTGCAAGAATGAAAACCAAATAGGTTTGTGAGGAGTTGACTATCATTACATCCCTTTTGAAGAATGAAAACCAAATAGGTTTGTGGAGGAGTTGACTATCATTACATCCCTTTGCAAGAATGAAAACCAAATAGGTTTTGTGAGGAGTTGACTATCCTTACATCCTTTGCAAGAATGAAAACCAAATAGGTTTGTGAGGAGTTGACTATCATTTATCCTTTTGCAAGAATGAAAACCAAATAGGTTTGTGAGGAGTTGACTATCATTACATCCCTTTGCAAGAATGAAAACCAAATAGGTTTGTGAGGAGTTGACTATCATTACATCCCTTTTGCAAGAATGAAACCAAATAGGTTTGTGAGGAGTTGACTATCATTACATCCCTTTTGCAAGAATGAAAACCAAATAGGTTTGTGGAGGAGTTGACTATCATTACATCCTTTTGCAAGAATGAAAAACCAAATAGGTTTGTGAGGAGTTGACTATCATTACATCCTTTTGCAAGAATGAAAAAAATAGGTTTGATTATCCAAATAGGTTTGTGAGGAGTTGACTATCATTACATCCCTTTTGCAAGAATGAAAACCAAATAGGGTTTGTGAGGAGTTGACTATCATTACATCCCTTTTTGCAAGAATGAAAACCAAATAGGTTTGTGAGGAGTTGACTATCTTACATCCCTTTTGCAAGAATGAAAACAAATAGGTTTGTGAGTTGACTATCATTACATCCCTTTTGCAAGAATGAAACCAAATAGGTTTGTGAGGAGTTGACTATCATTACATCCCTTTTGCAAGAATGAAAACCAAATAGGTTTGTGAGGAGTTGACTATCATTACATCCCTTTTGCAAGAATGAAACCAAATAGGTTTGTGAGGAGTTGACTATCATTACATCCCTTTTGCAGAATGAAAAACCAAATAGGTTTTGTGAGGAGTTGACTATCCTTACATCCCTTTGCAGAATGAAAACCAAATAGGTTTGTGAGGGAGTTGACTATCATTACATCCCTTTGCAAGAATGAAAACCAAAAGGTTTGGTTTGAATATCCTTACATCCCTTTTTGCAAGAATGAAACCAAATAGGTTTGAGTTGACTATCATTACATCCCTTTTGCAAGAATGAAAAACCAAATAGGTTTGTGAGGAGTTGACTATCATTACATCCCTTTTGCAAGAATGAAAACCAAATAGGTTTGTGAGGAGTTGACTATCATTACATCCCTTTTGCAAGAATGAAAACCAAATAGGTTTGTGAGGAGTTGACTATCATTACATCCCTTTGCAAGAATGAAAAACCAAATAGGTTTGTGAGGAGTTGACTATCATTACATCCTTTTGCAAGAATGAAAACCAAATAGGTTTGTGGAGGAGTTGACTATCATTACATCCCCAAATTTTGTTTGCATCCCTTTGCAAGAATGAAAACCAAATAGGTTTGTGAGGAGTTGACTATCATTACATCCCTTTTGCAAGAATGAAAACCAAATAGGTTTTGTGAGGAGTTGACTATCATTACATCCCTTTTGCAAGAATGAAAACCAAATAGGTTTGTGAGGAGTTGACTATCCTTACATCCCTTTTGCAAGAATGAAAACCAAATAGGTTTTGGAGAGGTTGACTAATATTACATCCCTTTTGCAAGAATGAAAACCAAATAGGTTTGTGAGGAGTTGACTATCATTACATCCATTTTGCAAGAATGAAAACCAAATAGGTTTTGTGAGGAGTTGACTATCATTACATCCCTTTTGCAAGAATGAAAACCAAATAGGTTTGTGAGGAGTTGACTATCATTACATCCCTTTTTGCAAGAATGAAACCAAATAGGTTTGACAGAGTTGACTATCATTACATCCCTTTTGCAAGAATGAAAACCAAATAGGTTTGTGAGGGAGTTGACTATCATTACATCCCTTTGCAAGAATGAAAACCAAATAGGTTTGTGAGGTTGACTATCATTACATCCTTTTGCAAGAATGAAAACCAAATAGGTTTGTGAGGAGTTGACTATCATTACATCCCTTTGCAAGAATGAAAACCAAATGAAAACATCCCTTTTTGCAAGAATGAAAACCAAATATGTGAGGAGTTGACTATCATTACATCCTTTTGCAAGAATGAAAACCAAATAGGTTTGAGGAGTTGACTATCATTACATCCTTTGAAGAATGAAAACCAAATATGTTTGTGAGAGTTGACTATCATTACATCCCTTTTGCAAAATGAAACCAAATAGGTTTGTGAGGAGTTGACTATCACACATCCCTTTTGCAAGAATGAAACCAAATAGGTTTGTGAGGAGTTGACTATCCATTAATCCCTTTGAAAATGAAACCAAATAGGTTTGTGAGGAGTTGACTATCATTACATCCCTTTTGCAAGAATGAAAACCAAATAGGTTTGTGAGGAGTTGACTATCTTACATCCCTTTGCAAGAATGAAAACCAAATAGGTTTGTGCAGTTGAATCATTACATCCCTTTTGGGAGAATGAAACCAAATAGGTTTGTGAGGAGTTGACTATCATTACATCCCTTTGAAGAATGAAAACCAAATAGGTTTGTGAGGAGTTGACTATCCTTACATCCTTTTGCAAGAATGAAAACTAAATAGATTTGAGGAGTTGACTATCATTACATCCTCTTTGCAGAATGAAAACCAAATAGGTTTGTGAGGAGTTGACTATCATTACATCCCTTTTGCAAGAATGAAAAACCAAATAGGTTTGTGAGGAGTTGACTATCATTACATCCCTTTTGGAAAGAATGAAAAACCAAATAGGTTTGTGAGGAGTTGACTATCATTACATCCCTTTTTGTAAGAATGAAAACCAAATAGGTTTGTGAGGAGTTGACTATCATTACATCCCTTTTTGCATGAATGAAAACCAAATAGGTTTGTGAGGAGTTGACTATCATTACATCCCTTTTGCAAGAATGAAAACCAAATAGTTTGTGAGGAGTTGACTATCATTACATCCCTTTTGCAAGAATGAAAACCAAATAGGTTTGTGAGGAGTTGACTATCATTACATCCTTTTGCAGAATTTTGCAGTTGACTATCATTACATCCCTTTTGAAGAATGAAAACCAAATAGGTTTGTGGAGGAGTTGACTATCTTACATCCCTTTTGCAAGAAATGAAACCAAATAGGTTTGTGAGGAGTTGACTATCCTTACATCCCTTTGCAAGAATGAAAACCAAATAGGTTTGTGAGGTTGACTATCATTACATCCCTTTGCAAGAATGAAAACCAAATAGGTTTGTGAGGAGTTGACTATCATTACATCCCTTTTGGAGGAGTTGACTATCATTCAAGAGAATGAAACCAAATAGGTTTGTTGAGGAGTTGACTATCATTACATCCCTTTTGCAAGAATGAAAACCAAATAGGTTTGTGAGGAGTTGACTATCATTACATCCCTTTTGCAAGAATGAAACCAAATAGGTTTGTGAGGTTGACTATCGACTTACATCCCTTTTTGCAGAATGAAAACCAAATAGGTTTGTGAGGAGGACTATCATTACATCCCCTTTTGCAAGAATGAAAACCAAATAGGTTTTTGGATGAGTTGACTATCATTACATCCCTTTGCAAGAATGAAAACCAAATAGGTTTGTGATGAGTTGACTATCATTACATCCCTTTTGCAAGAATGAAAACCAAATAGGTTTGGGAGGAGTTGACTATCATCACTTTTGTCCCAAATTTTGTGAGGAGTTGAATCTCACATCCCTTTTGAGAATGAAAAACCAAATAGGTTTGAGGAGTTGACTCATTACATCCCTTTGCAGAATGCAAACCAAATAGGTTTTATGAGGAGTTGACTATCATTACATCCCTTTTGCAAGAATGAAAACCAAATAGGTTTGTGAGGAGTTGACTATCATTACATCCCTTTTGCAAGAATGAAAAAATAGGTTTGTGAGGGAGTTGACTATCATTACATCCCTTTTGCAAGAATGAAACCAAATAGGTTTGTGGGAGTTGACTATCATTACATCCCTTTGCAAGAATGAAAACCAAATAGGTTTGTGAGGAGTTGACTATCATTACATCCCTTTGCAAATGAAAAACCAAATAGGTTTGAGGAGTTGACTATCATTACATCCTTTTTACATGAAAACCCTTAGGTTTGTGGAATGACTACCAAATAGGTTTGTGAGGAGAATGAAACTATCATTACATCCCTTTTGCAAGAATGAAACCAAATAGGTTTTGTGAGGAGTTGACTATCATTACATCACTTTTTGAGAGAATGAAAACCAAATAGGTTTGTGTTGAGTTGACTATCATTACATCCCTTTTGCAAGAATGAAAACCAAATAGGTTTGTGAGGAGTTGATTATCCTTACATCCTTTTGCAAGAATGAAAACCAAATAGGTTTTGTGAGGAGTTGACTATCATTACATCCTTTTGCAAGAATGAAAACCAAATAGGTTTGTGAGGAGTTGACTATCATTACATCCCTTTGCAAGAATGAAAACCAAATAGGTTTGTGAGGGAGTTGACTATCTGTTACATCCCTTTTTGCAAGAATGAAAACCAAATAGGTTTGTGGAGGAGTTGACTATCATTACATCCCTTTTTGCAAGAATGAAAACCAAATAGGTTTGTGAGGAGTTGACTATCATTACATCCTTTTGCAAGAATGAAAACCAAATAGGTTTGTGAGGAGTTGACTATCCTTACATCCCTTTTTTGATCATCATTTACATCCCTTTGGTAAGAAGGAAAAAAATAGGTTTTGTGATGAGTTGATGCAAGAATGAAAACCAAATAGAATTTGTGAAGTTGGACCAAATAAGAATGAAACCAAATAGGTTTGTGAGGAGTTGACTATCATTACATCCTTTTGCCAGAATGAAAACCAAATAGGTTTGTGAGGAGTTGACTATCATTACATCCCTTTTGCAAGAATGAAACCAAATAGGTTTTGGAGTTGACTATCCTTACATCCTTTTGCAAGAATGAAAACCAAATAGGTTTGTGGAGGAGTTGACTATCATTACATCCCTTTGAGAAATGAAAAACCAAATAGGTTTGTGAGAGTTGACTATCATTACATCCCTTTTTGCAAGAATGAAAACCAAATAGGTTTGTGATGAGTTGACTATCATTACATCCCTTTTTGCAAGAATGAAAACCAAATAGGTTTGTGAGGAGTTGACTATCATTACATCCCTTTTGCAGAATGAAAACCAAATAGGTTTTGTGAGGAGTTGATTCATTACATCCCTTTGCAAAGAATGAAAACCAAATAGGTTTGTGAGGAGTTATTATCATTACATCCTTTTTGCAAGAATGAAAACCAAATAGTTTTGTGAGGAGAGTTGACTATCATTACATCCCTTTTGCGAGAATGAAAACCAAATAGGTTTGTGCGGGTTGACTATCCTTACATCCCTTTTGCAAGAATGAAAACCAAATAGGTTTGTGAGGGGAGTTGACTATCTTACATCCTTTGCAAGAATGAAAACCAAATAGGTTTGTGGGAGTTGACTATCATTATCACTTTTATGAATGAAAACCAAATGGGTTTGAGGAGTTGATTCATTACATCCTTTTCGCAAGAAAATGAAACCAAATAGGTTTGTGGGAGTTGACTATCATTACATCCTTTTTGCAAGAATGAAAACCAAATAGGTTTGTGAGGAGTTGAAAACCCCTTTTAAATAAAAAATAGGTTTGTGAGGAGTTGACTATCATTACATCCTTTTGCAAGAATGAAACCAAATAGGTTTGTGAGGAGTTGACTATCATTACATCCCTTTTGCAAGAATGAAACCAAATAGGTTTGTGAGGAGTTGACTATCATTACATCCCTTTTGAGAATGAAACCAAATAGGTTTGTGAGGAGTTGACTATCCTTACATCCTTTTGCAAGAATGAAAACCAAATAGGTTTGTGAGGAGTTGACTATCATTACATCCCTTTGCAAGAATGAAAAAACCAAATAGGTTTGTGAGGAGTTGACTATCATTACATCCTTTTGCAGAATGAAAACCAAATAGGTTTGTGAGGAGTTGACTATCATTACATCCCTTTTGCAAGAATGAAACCAAATAGGTTTGTGAGGAGTTGACTATCATTACATCCCTTTGCAAGAATGAAAACCAAATAGGTTTGTGGGAGTTGATTATCCTTACATCCCTTTTGCAAGAATGAAATCATTAAATCCTTTTTAGAAAAGGAGTTGACCAACATCCCTTTTGCAAGAATGAAAACCAAATAAGTTTGTGAGAGTTGAAGATTTAAACTTTTGCAAGAATGAAAACAAATTTTGTGAGGAGCTATACCCACATTTGTGAGGGTTAGTTATCCCCCTTTGCAAGAATGAAAACCAAATAGGTTTGTGAGGAGTTGACTATCATTATCCTTTGCTAGAATATGAAAACCAAATAGGTTTGTGAGGGAGTTGACTATCATTACATCCCTTTGCAAGAATGAAAAAACAAATGGGTTTGTGAGGAGTTGACTATCATTACATCCTTTTGCAAGAATGAAAACCAAATGGGTTTGTGAGGAGTTGACTATCATTACATCCTTTTTGCTAGAATGAAAACCAAAATAGGTTTTGTGAGGAGTTGACTATCATTACATCCCATTTGGTAAGAACAAAAGGTTTAATAGGTTTGTGAGGAAAACCAAATAGTTGACTATCATTACATCCTTTTTGCAAGAATGAAACCAAATAGGTTTTATGAGGAGTTGACTATCCTCATCCCTTTGGCAGAATGAAAACCAAATAGGTTTGTTAGGAGTTGACTATCCTTATATCCCTATTGCAAAAATATACATCCCTTTTGAAAACCAAATAGGTTTGTGAGGTTGACTATCATTACATCCTTTTTGCAAGAATGAAAACCCAAATAGGTTTGGCGGGGGTTATTATCCTTACATCCCTTTGCGAGGAGGTTGACTATCATTACATCCCTTTGCAAGAATGAAAACCAAATAGGGTTTGTGACTAACCTTACATCCCTTTTAGAGTTAGACTATTTGTGCAGGTTACATCCCTTTTTGCAAGAATGAAAACAAATGGGTTTGTGAGGTTGAAACCAAATAGGTTTGTGAGGAGTTGACTATCACATCCTTTTTGCAGAATGAAAACCAAAAGGTTTGTGAGGTTGACTATCCTTACATCCCTTTTGCAAGAATGAAAACCAAATAGGTTTTGTGAGGAGTTGACTATCATTACATCCCTTTGCAGAATGAAAACCAAATAGTTTTGTGGAGTTGACTATCATTAAATCCTTTTTGCAGAATGCAAACCAAATAGGTTTTCCCAGGGAGTTGATATCATTACATCCCTTTGCAAAGAATGAAAACCAAATAGGTTTGTGAAAGTTGACTATCCTTACATCCTTTGCAAAATGAAAACCAAATAGGTTTGTGAGGTTGACTATCCTACATCCCTTTTCAAGAATGAAAATAAATAGGTTTGTGGGAGTTGACTATCATTACATCCCTTTTGCAGAATGAAAACCAAATAGGTTTGTGCAGGAGTTGACTATCATTACATCCTTTTTGCAGAATGAAAACCAAATAGGTTTGTGGAGGTTGACTATCATTACATCCTTTGCAAGAATGAAAACCAAATAGGGTTTGTGGAGGAGTTCCGACTATCAAAATGAAAACCAAACGGGTTTGTGAGGTTATTTATCCCTTTTCCAGAATGAAAACCAAATAGGTTTGTGAGGAGTTGAAGAACATTACATCCCTTTGCAAAGAATGAAAACCAAATAGGTTTGCGGAGGAGTTGACTATCCTACATCCCTTTTGCAGAATGAAAACCAAAATTTGTGAGGTTTATCCTGCATCCCTTTGCAAGAATGAAACCAAATAGGTTTTTTCATTGATCATTACATCCCTTTTGAAACAAATAGGTTTGTAGGAGTTGAAAACATCCCTTTTGCAGAATGAAAACCAAATTGAGGATTTGACTATCTTACATCCCTTTTGCAAGAATGAAAACCAAATAGGTTTGTGAGGAGTTGACTATCATTACATCCCTTTTGCAAGAATGAAAACCAAATAGGTTTGTGAGGAGTTGACTATCATTACATCCCTTTTGCAGAATGAAAACCAAATAGGTTTGTGAGGAGTTGACTATCATTACATCCCTTTTGCAAGAATAGAAAACCAAATAGGTTTGTGCGGAGTTGACTATCCTTCATTCCCTATTGCAAAAATGAAAACCAAATAGGTTTGCAGGAGTTGATGAAGAATGAAAACCAAATAAGTTTGTGAGGAATTGACTATCATTAAATCCTTTTGCAAGAATGAAAACCAAATAGGTTTGTGAGGAGTTGACTATCATTACATCCCTTTTGCAAGAATGAAAACCAAATAGGTTTGTGAGGTTGACTATCATTACATCCCTTTTGCAAGAATGAAAACCAAATAGGTTTGTGAGGAGTTGACTATCCTTGCATCCCTTTGCAAGAATGAAAAAAATAGGTTTGTGAAAACCAAATAGGAGTTGACTATCATTACATCCCTTTTTGTGAAGAATGAAAACCAAATAGGTTTGTGAGGGTTGACTATCAAATCCAAGAATGGAAACCAAATAGGTTTTTTGTGAGGAGTTGACTATCATTACATCCCTTTTGCTAAGAATGAAAACCAAATGGGTTTGTGAGGAGTTGGACTATCATTACATCCCTTTTTACAAGAATGAAAACCAAATAGGTTTGTGGAGGAGTTGACTATCATTACATCCCTTTTGGTAAGAGAAACCAAATAGGTCAAGGAGTTGAAATAGGTTTTTGTGAGGTTATCCTTCCATCTATCATTACATCCCCATTTTGCAAGAATGAAAACCAAATAGGTTTGTGAGGAGTTGACTATCATTACATCCCTTTTTGCAAGAATGAAAACCAATAGGTTTTTTTGGGTTGATCATCATTACATCCCTTTTTGCAATAATGAAACCAAATAGGTTTGTGAGAGGAGTTGACTATCCTTACATCCCTTTTGCAAAGAATGAAAACCAAATAGGTTTGTGAGGAGTTGACTATCCTTACATCCCTTTTGGTAAGAATGAAAACCAAATAGGTTTTTGAGGAGTTGACTATCATTACATCCCTTTTGCAAGAATGAAAACCAAATAGGTTTGTGAGGAGTTGACTATCCTTACATCCCTTTTTGCAGAATGAAAACCAAATACGTTTGTGAGGAGTTGACTATCATTACATCCCTTTTGCTACAATGAAACCAAATAGGTTTGTGAGGTTGACTATGTTACATCAGTTTTGCAAGAATGAAAACCAAATAGGTTTGTGAGGAGTTGACTATCCTTACATCCCTTTTGCCAGAATAAAAACCAAATAGATTTGTGAGGTTGACTATCATTACATCCCTTTGCAAGAATGAAAACCAAATAGGTTTGTGAGGAGTTGACTATCCTTACATCCCTTTTGCAAGAATGAAAACCAAATAGGTTTGTGAGGATTGACTATCATTACATCCTTTTGCAAGAATGAAAACAAATAGGTTTGTGAGAGTTGACTATCATTACATCCCTTTTGCAAGAATGAAAACCCAAATAGGTTTTGAGGAGTTGACTATCATTACATCCTTTAAGAATGAAACCAAATAGGTTTGTGAGGAGTTGACTATCATTACATCCCTTTTGCAAGAATGAAAACCAAATAGGTTTGTGACGAGTTGACTATCATTACATCCCTTTGCAAGAATGAAACAAATAGGTTTGTGGAGTTATTATCATTACATCCCTTTGCAAGAATGAAACCAATAGGTTTTGTGAGAGTTGACTATCATTACATCCTTTTGCAAGAATGAAACCAAACCATCAGGTTTTGCGGAAAGACTATCATTACATCCTTTTGCAGAATGAAAACCAAATAGGTTTGAGGAGTTGACTATCATTACATCCTTTTGAAAGAATGAAAACCAAATAGGTTTGTGAGGAGTTGACTATCCTTATCCCTTTTACAGAATGAAAACCAAATAGATTTGTGAGAGTTGACATCATTACATCCCTTTTGGTAAGAATGAAAACCAAATAGGTTTGTGAGGAGTTGACTATCATTCATCCCTTTTTGCAAATGAAAACAAATAGGTTTGTGGAGGAGTTGATCCTTACATCCTTTTGCAAAATGAAACCAAACAGGTTTGTGTGGAGTTGATATCCTTACATCACTTTTGCAAGAATGAAACCAAATAGGTTTGTGAGAGTTGACTATCCTTACATCCCTTTTGCAAGAATGAAACCAAATAGGTTTTGTGAGGAGTTGACTATCGTCCATCCCTTTTGCAAGAATGAAAACTAAATGGGTTTGTGAGGAGTTGACTATCCTTACATCCCTTTGGTAAGAATGAAAACCAAATAGGTTTGTGAGGGTTGACTATCTTACATCCTTTGCAAGAATGAAACCAAATAGGTTTGTGCGGAGTTGACTATCCTTCATCCCTTTGCAAGAATGAAACCAAATAGGTTTGTGAGGATTGACTATCCTTACATCCCCTTTTGAGAATGAAACCACATGGGTTTGTGAGAGTTGACTATCCTTGCATCCTTTTTGCAAGAATGAAAAACCAAATAGGTTTTGAGGAGTTGACTATCCTTACATCCCTTTGCAAGAAAATCCAAATAGGTTTGTGGGGGAGTTGACTATCCTCACATCCCTTTGCAAGAATGTAAAAAACCAAATAGGTTTGTTGCAGAGTTGACTATCATTCCATCACTTTTGCAAGAATGAAAAACCAAATAGGTTTGTGAGGAGTTGGACTATCCTTACATCCCTTTTGCAGAATGAAAACCAAATAGGTTTGTGGGGGGAGTTGACTATCCTTACATCCGTTTGCAAGAATATGAAACCAAATAGGTTTGTGAGGAGTTGATAACCTTACATCCCTTTTGCAAGAATGAAACCAAATAGGTTTGTGCGGAGTTGACTATCATTACATCCCTTTTGCAAGAATGAAAACCAAATAGGTTGTGAGGAGTTGACTATCGTACATCCCTTTGCAAGAATGAAAACCAAATAGGTTTGTGGAGGAGTTGACTATCATTACATCCCTTTTGCAAGAATAAAAACCAAATGAATTCTTGAAAAGCCAAATAGGTTTGTTGGCGGGGAGTTGACTATCCTTACATCCCTTTGCAAGAATGAAAACCAAATAGGTTTGTGAGGAGTTGACTATCCTTCCATCCCTTTTGCAAGAATGAAAACCACATAGGTTTTTGTGAGGAGTTGACTATCCTTGCATCCCTTTGCAGGTGAAAAACCAAATAGGTTTTTTGGAGTTGACTATCATTACATCCCTTTTGCAAGAATATAAAACCAAATAGGTTTGTGGAGGAGTTGACTCTCTCCATCCTTTTGCAAATGAAAACCAAATAGGTTTTTTGTGAGTTTGACTATCCTTACATCCCTTTTGCAAAATTAAAACCAATAGGTTTGTGAGGAGTTTGATATCCTTACATCCTTTGGCAGAATGAAAACCAAATAGGTTTGTGAGGAGTTAACTATCATTACATCCCTTTTGCAATAATGAAAAACAAATGGGTTTGTGGGAGTTGACTATCCTTACATCCCTTTGCAAGAATGAAAACCAAATAGGTTTGTGGAGTTGACTATCATTACATCCCTTTGCAAGAATGAAACCAATAGGTTTGTGACGAGTTGACTATCCTTACATCCCTTTGCAAGGATGAAAACCAAATAGGTTTGTGGGGACTATCATTACATCCCTTTGCAAGAATGAAACCAAATAGGTTTTTGAGGTTGACTATCATTACATCCCTTTTGCAATAATGAAAACCAAATGGGTTTGTGCGAGTTGACTATCCTTTCATCCCTTTTGCAAGAATGAAAACCAAATAGGTTTGTGAGGTTGACTATCCTTACATCCCTTTGCAAGAATGAAAACCAAATAGGTTTGTGAGGAGTTGACTAACCTTATGTCCTTTTGCAAGAATGAAAACCAAATAGGTTTGTGCGGAGTTGACTATCCTTACATCCCTTTGCAAGAATGAAAACCAAATAGGTTTGTGAGGGAAGAATGAAACTATCATTACATCCCTTTTGCAAGAATTAAAACCAAATAGGTTTGTGAGGATTTGAATCTTGTATCCTTTTGCAAATGAAAACCAACAGGCAAATAGGTTTGTGAAACCAAATAGGTTGACTATCCTGCATCCCTTTGCAAGAATGAAAACCAAATAGGTTTGTGAGGTTTGACTCATTCCATCCCTTTTGCAAGAATGAAAACCAAATAGGTTTGTGAGGGAGTTGACTATCCTTACATCCCTTTGCAAGAATGAAAACCAAATAGGTTTTGGAGAGTTGACTATCATTACATCCCTTTTGAATAGAATGAAAACCAAATAGGTTTTTGCAGGTTGACTATCATTACATCCTTTTGCAAAAACCAAAATAGGTTTGTGAGGACTACTATTCCATCCCTTTTTGCAAGAATGAAACCAATAGGTTTGTGAGGAGTTGACTATCCTTACATCCTTTTGCAAGAATGAAAATAAATAGGTTTTGGGAGGAGTTGAATGAAACTATCATTACATCATTCTTTTTGTGAGGGTTGAATCACATCATGAAAAAAACAAATAGGTTTGTGGAGTTGATACTAATTACATCCTTTTGCAGAATAGAAACCAAATATGTTTAATGTGAGTTGACTATCCTTTACATCCCTTTACAAGAATGAAAACCAAATAAGTTTGTGAGGTTTATTATCCATTACATCCCCTTTGCAGAATGAAAACCAAATAGGTTTTTGTACGGAGTTGACTATCATTACATCACTTTTGCGAGAATGAAAACCAAATAGGTTTGTGAGGTGTTATCCTTACACCCTTTGCAAAATGAAAACCAAATAGGTTTGTGAGGTTATCCCTCCTTTGCATCAATCAAAACAAATAGGTTTGTGAGGTTGACTATCCTTCCATCCTTTTACCAGGGCTGAAAACCAAATAGGTTTGTGTGGAGTTGACTATACTTACATCCTTTTGCAAGAATGAAAACCAAATGGGTTTGTGCGGGTTGACAGTCATCCATCCCTTTTGCAAATAAAACCAAATAGGTTTGTGAGGTTGACTCTCATTACATCCTTTTGCAAGAATGAAAACCAAATAGGTTTGTGAGGGTTGACTATCCTTACATCCCTTTTGCAAGAATTAAAACCACCAAATTTGACTATCCTTGCATCCCTTTGCAAGAATGAAAATGGGTTTTGAGGTTGACTATCATTACCTCCCCTTTTGCAGAATGAAAACCAAATAGGTTTGTGAGGAGTTGATATCATTCATCCTTTTGCAAAATGAAAACCAAATGGGTTTGTGAGGGAGTTGACTATCATTACATCCCTTTTGCAGAATGAAAACCAAATGGGTTTGTGAGGGAGTTATTTATCCTTACATCCCTTTTGCAAGAATGAAACCAAATAGGTTTGTGAGGTTATTCATTACATCCCTTTGCAAAAATGAAAACCAAATAGGTTTGTGAGGTTGTTCATTTACATCCCTTTTGCAGAATATCGTTTGACTTGACATCCTTTTTGCTAGAATGAAACCAAATAGGTTTGTGAGGAGTTGATATCATTACATCCCTTTTGAAGAATGAAAACCAAATAGGTTTTGAGGAGTTATTTCATTACATCCCTTTTGCTGGGAATGAAATAAAATAGGTTTGAGGAGGGTGACTATCTCACATCCCTTTTACAAGAATGAAAACCAAATAGGTTGTGCGGGTTGACTATCATTCTTTGACATCAATTTTGCGAGAATCCCTTTTGAAAAACAAATAGGTTTGTGAGGTTGACTATCCTTACATCCCTTTTGAAAAGAATGAAAACCGTAGGTTTATGAAGGTTACTATCCCTTACATCCGTTGCTAGAATGAAAACCAAATAGGTTTGTGTGGAGTTGACTATCCTTACATCCCTTTTGCAAAATGAAAACCAAATGGGTTTTTTTTTTTTTAGGGGGAGATATCATTACATCCCTTTTGCAGAATGAAAACCAAATAGGTTTGAGAGTTGACTATCATTACATCCCTTTGCAGGATGAAAACCAAAATAGGTTTGTGAGGTTGACTATCATTACATCCTTTTGCAAGTGAAAACCAAATGGGTTTGTGAGGGAGTTGACTATCCTTACATCCTTTGCAGAATGAAAATAAATAGGTTTGTGGGAGTTGACTATCCCTTACATCCCTTTGCATAGGAATGAAAACCAGATAGGTTTGTGAGGGAGTTGATATCCTTATCCTTTTGCAAGATAAGTAAATAGGTTTTGTGAGGGAGTTATTCTCTTACATCCCTTTTGCAAGAATGAAAACCAAATAGGTTTGTGAGGGAGTTGACTATCCTTACATCCCTTTTGCAAATTTAAAACAAATAGGTTTGTGCGGAGTTGACTCTCAACATCCTTTTACAGAATGAAAACCAAAATAGGTTTGTGAGGTGACTATCCATACATCCCTTTTGCAAATTAAAACCATAGGTTTGTGAGGATTTGACTATCCTTGCATCCTTTTGCAAGAATGAAAACCAAATAGGTTTTTGAGGTTGACTCTCATTACCTCCCTTTTGCAGAATGAAAACCAAATAGGGTTTTGTGAGGAGTTGACTATCATTACATCCCTTTTGCAAGAATGAAAACCAAATAGGTTTGTGAGGTTGATTATCCTTACATCCCTTTTGCAAGAATGAAAACAAATGGGTTTGTGAGGTGTTGACTATCCTTACATCACTTTTGCAAGAATGAAACCAAATAGGTTTGTGAGGGAGTTGACTATCCTTACATCCCTTTTGCAGAATGAAAGAAAATAGGTCTGTGAAATCATAACATCCCTTTTGCAGAATTTGTAGGTTTGGAGGTTGACTATCATTACATCCCTTTTGCAAGAATAGAAAACCAAATAGGTTTGTGAGGAGTTGACTATCATTCATCCCTTTGCAAGAATGAAAACCAAATAGGTTTGTGAGGAGTTGACTATCCTTACATCCTTTTGCAGAATGAAAACCAAATAGGTTTGTGAGGGTTGACTATAATTACATCCCTTTTGCAAGAATGAAAACCAAATAGGTTTTTGAGGTTGACTATCCTTCCATCCCTTTTTGTAAGAATGAAAACCAAATTTGGTTTGTGCAGAATGAGTTGGTTTGTGAGGTTGGCTATCCTTACATCCTTTACAAGAATGAAAACCAAATAGGTTTGTGAGGGTTGACTATCATTACATCCTTTTGCAAGAATGAAAACCAAATGGGTTTGTGAGGGAAGAATTGACTATCCTTACATCCTTTTTGCAGAATGAAAACCAAATAGGTTTGTGAGGAGTTGACTATCCTTCCATCACTTTTGCAAAAATGAAAACCAAATAGGTTTGTGAGGTTGACTATCCTTACATCCCTTTGCAGAATGAAAACCAAATGGGTTTGTGAGGACTTGACTATCCTTGCATCCTTTTGCAGAATGAAAATAAATAGGTTTGTGAGGGAGTTGATATCATTACATCCTTTTGCAAGAATAAAACCAAATAGGTTTGTGTGGAGTTGACTATCCTTGACATCCCTTCCTAAGAATAAACCAAATAGGTTTGTGAGCAGTTGACTATCCTTGCATCCCTTTTGCAGAATGAAAACCAAATAGGTTTTTGAGGAGTTGACTATCTTTACATCCCTTTTGCAGAATAGAAACCAAATAGGTTTGTGAGGAGTTGACTATCCTACATCCCTTGCAAGAATGAAAACCAAATAGTTTGTGGAGTTGACTAACATTACATCCCTTTTGCAGAATGAAAACCAAATAGATTTGTGCGGAGTTGACTATCATTACATCCCTTTTGCAAGAATGAAAACAAATAGGTTTGTGAGGTTGACTATCATTACATCCCTTTTGGGGATGAAAACCAAATAGGTTTGTGAGGAGTTGACTATATTTACATCCCTTTTGCAGAATGAAAACCAAACAGGTTTGTGCGGTTATTGATCCATTACATCCCTTTGCAGAATGAAAACCAAATAGGTTTGTGAGGTTGACTATCGTACATTTCCTTTTGCATGAATGAAAACCAAATAGGTTTGTGAGGTTGACTATCATTACATCCACTTTGCAAGAATGAAAACCAAATAGGTTTGTGAGGGAGTTACATTATCTTACATCCCTTTTTGCAGAATGAAAACCAAATGTTTGTGAGGTTGACAATCATAACATCCCTTTTGCAAGAATGAAAACAAATATGGGTTTGTGCGGGTTGACTCTCATTACATCCCTTTGCAAGAATGAAAACCAAATAGGTTTGAGGAGTTGACTATCCTTTGCAGAAATTAAAACCACTCCCTTTTTGCAAGAATGAAAACCAAATAGGTTTTGAGGATTGACTATCTTACATCCCTTTTGCAAGAATGAAACCAAATAGGTTTGTGAGGAGTTGACTATCATTACATCCCTTTTTGCAAGAATGAAAACCAAATAGGTTTGTGAGGAGTTGACTATCATTACATCCCTTTGCAAGAATGAAAAACCAAATAGGTTTGTGAGGAGTTGACTATCATTACATCCCTTTTGCAAGAATGAAAACCAAATAGGTTTGTGAGGTTGACTATCCTTACATCCCTTTGCAAGAATGAAAACCAAATAGGTTTGAGGAGTTGAGGAATGAAAAACCAAATAGGTTTATTATTGACTGATCCTTACATCCTTTTTTGCAAGAATGAAACCAAATAGGTTTGTGGAGGAGTTGACTATCATTACATCCTTTTTGCAAGAATGAAAACCAAATAGGTTTGTGAGGTTATGACTATCATTACATCCCTTTTGCAAGAATGAAAAACCAAATAGGTTTGTGAGGAGTTGACTATCCTTACATCCCTTTTGCAAGAATGAAAACCAAATAGGTTTGTGAGGAGTTGACTATCATTACATCCCTTTTGCAAGAATGAAAACCAAATAGGTTTGTGAGGAGTTGACTATCATTACATCCCTTTTGCAAGAATGAAACCAAATAGGTTTGTGAGGAGTTGACTATCCTTACATCCCTTTGCAAGAATGAAAACCAAATAGGTTTGTGAGGAGTTGACTATCATCCCTTTTGCAAGAATGAAAACCAAATAGGTTTGTGAGGAGTTGACTATCCTTACATCCCTTTGCAAGAATGAAAACCAAATAGGTTTGTGAGGAGCTGACTATCCTTACATCCCTTTGCAAGAATGAAAACCAAATAGGTTTGTGAGGAGTTTACTATCCTTACATCCCTTTGCAAGAATGAAAACCAAATAGGTTTGTGAGGAGTTGACTATCATTACATCCCTTTGCAAGAATGAAAAAATAGGTTTGTGAGGAGTTGACTATCCTTACATCCCTTTGCAAGAATGAAAATAAATAGGTTTGTGAGGAGTTGACTATCATTACATCCCTTTTTGCTTTTGAATAGAAAACCAAAATAGGTTTTTGACTATCCTCACATCCCTTTGCAAGAATGAAACCAAATAGGTTTTGTGAGAGTTGACTATCATTACATCCCTTTTGCAAGAATGAAAACCAAATAGGTTTGTGAGGAGTTGACTATCGTTACATCCTTTTGCAAGAATGAAAACCAAATAGGTTTGTGAGGAGTTGACTATCCTTACATCCCTTTTGCAAGAATGAAAACCAAATAGGTTTGTGAGGAGTTGACTATCTTCCCTTTGCAAGAATGAAAACCAAATAGGTTTGTGAGGAGTTGACTATCATTCCATCCCTTTTGCAAGGATGAAAACCAAATAGGTTTGTGAGGAGTTGATCTCCTTACATCCCTTTTGCAAGAATGAAAACCAAATAGGTTTTTGAGGGTTGGACTATCCTTACATCCCTTTTGAGAATGAAAATAGGGTTTGTGAGGAGTTGACTATCTTACATCCCTTTTGGTAAGAATGAAAAACCAAATAGGTTTGTGAGGAGTTGACTATCCTCCATCCCTTTTTAAAGAATGAAAACCAAATAGGTTTGTGAGGAGTTGACTATCATTACATCCCTTTTTGCAAGAATGAAAAACCAAATAGGTTTGTGAGAGTTGACTATCATTACATCCCTTTTGCAAGAATGAAACCAAATAGGTTTGTGAGGAGTTGACTATCCTTACATCCCTTTGCAAGAATGAAAACCAAATAGGTTTGTGAGGAGTTGACTATCCTTACATCCTTTTAAAGAATGAAAACCAAATAGGTTTGTGAGGAGTTGACTATCCTTACATCCCTTTTGCAAGAATGAAAACCAAATAGGTTTGTGAGGAGTTGACTATCCTTACATCCCTTTTGCAAGAATGAAAACCAAATAGGTTTGTGACTATCTTACATCCCTTTAAAAGAGTTGACTATCATTACATCCCTTTGCAAAGAATGAAAACCAAATAGGTTTTTGTGAGGAGTTGACTAACCTTACATCCCTTTGCAAGAATGAAAACCAAATAGGTTTGTAGGAGTTGACTATCATTCCATCCCTTTGCAAGAATGAAAACCAAATAGGAAACCAAATTTGTGAGGAGTTGACTATCCTTACATCCCTTTTGGTAAGAATGAAAACCAAATAGGTTTGTGAGGGAGTTGACTATCCTTACATCCCTTTTGCAAGAATGAAAAACCAAATAGGTTTGTGAAACCAAATAGGAGTTGACTATCATTACATCCCTTTGCAAGAATGAAAACCAAATAGGTTTGTGAGGAGTTGACTATCCTTACATCCCTTTGCAAGAATGAAAACCAAATAGGTTTGGTTTATCCTTACATCCCTTTTTGCAAGAATGAAACCAAATAGGTTTGTGAGAGTTGACTATCTTCCCTTTTTGCAAGAATGAAAAACATCCCTTTTTGCAAGAATGAAAACCAAATAGGTTTGTGGAGGAGTTGACTATCCTTACATCCCTTTTGCAAGAATGAAAACCAAATAGGTTTGTGAGGAGTTGACTATCATTACATCCCCTTTTGCAAGAATGAAAACCAAATAGGTTTGTGAGGGAGTTGACTATCCTTACATCCCTTTGCAAGAATGAAAACCAAATAGGTTTGTGAGAGTTGACTATCCTTACATCCCTTTTTGCAAGAATGAAAACCAAATAGGTTTGTGAGGAGCGACTTTTACAATCCTTTTTGCAAGAATGAAACCAAATAGGTTTGTGAGGGGAGTTGACTATCATTACATCCCTTTGCAAGAATGAAACCAAATAGGTTTGTGAGGAGTTGACTATCCTACATCCCTTTTGCAAGAATGAAAACCAAATAGGTTTGTGCGGGAGTTGACTATCATTACATCCCTTTGCAGAATGAAAACCAAATAGGTTTGTGAGGAGTTGACTATCATTACATCCCTTTTGAATGAAAACCAAAATAGGTTTGTGAAGTTGAAAACATCCCTTTGCAAGAATGAAACCAAATAGGTTTGTGGAGGTTTGACTATCCTTACATCCCTTTGTAAGAATGAAAACCAAATAGGGGGAGTTTGTGGGAGTTGACTATCCTTACATCCCTTTAGGTTTTTTAGGTTTGTGAGGAGTTGACTATCCTTACATCCCTTTTGCAAGAATGAAAAACCAAATAGGTTTGTGAGGAGTTGACTATCCTTACATCCCTTTGCAAGAATGAAAACCAAATAGGTTTGTGAGGAGTTGACTATCATTACATCCTTTTGCAAGAATGAAAACCAAATAGGTTTGTGAGGAGTTGACTATCATTACATCCCTTTGCAAGAATGAAAACCAAATAGGTTTTTGTGAGGAGTTGACTATCCTTACATCCCTTTGCAAGAATGAAAAACCAAATAGGTTTGTGAGGAGTTGACTATCCTTACATCCCTTTTGCAAGAATGAAAACCAAATAGGTTTTTGAGGAGTTGACTATCCTTACAATCCCTTTTACATCCCTTGCAAGAATGAAACCAAATAGGTTTGTGAGGAGTTGACTAAACATCCCTTTGCAAGAATGAAAACCAAATAGGTTTGTGAGAGTTGACTATCCATTACATCCCTTTTGCAAGAATGAAACCAAAATATGTTTGTGAGGAGTTGACTATCATTACATCCCTTTTGCAAGAATGAAAACCAAATAGGTTTGTGAGAGTTGACTATCATTACATCCTTTTGCAAGAATTAAAACCAAATAGGTTTGTGAGGATTGACTATCATTACATCCCTTTGCAAGAATGAAAACCAAATAGGTTTTGAGGAGTTGACTATCATTACATCCCTTTGCTAACAATGAAACCAAATAGGTTTGTGAGGAGTTGACTATTCCTTTGCAAGAATGAAAACCAAATAGGTTTGTGAGGTTGACTATCATTACATCCCTTGAATGAATGAAAAACAAATAGGTTTGTGAGGAGTTGACTATCCTTACATCCCTTTTGCAAGAATGAAAACCAAATAGGTTTGTGAGGAGTTGACTATCATTACATCCCTTTGCAAGAATGAAAACCAAATAGGTTTGTGAGGAGTTGACTATCATTACATCCTTTGCAAGAATGAAAAACCAAATAGGTTTGTGAGGAGTTGATCATCCTTCCATCCTTTTTGCAAGAATGAAAACCAAATAGGCTTGTGAGGAGTTGACTATCCTTACATCCCTTTTTGCAAGAATGAAAACCAAATAGGTTTTGTGGAGTTGACTATCATTACATCCCTTTTGCAAGTGAAAACAAAATGGTTTGTGAGAGTTGACTATCATTACATCCCTTTTGCAAGAATGAAAACCAAATAGGTTTGTGAGGAGTTGACTATCATTACATCCCTTTTGCAAGAATGAAAAACCAAATAGGTTTGTGAGGAGTTGACTATCCTTACATCCCTTTTGCAAGAATGAAAACCAAATAGGTTTGTGGAGGAGTTGACTATCCTTACATCCCTTTGCAAGAATGAAAACCAAATAGGTTTGTGAGGAGTTGACTATCATTACATCCCTTTCCCTTTGCAGAATGAAACCAAATAGGTTTGTGAGGAGTTGACTATCATTACATCCCTTTTGCAAGAATGAAAACCAAATAGGTTTGTGAGGAGTTGACTATCATTACATCCCTTTTGCAAGAATGAAAACCAAATAGGTTTTTCGTGGAGGAGTTGACTATCCTTACATCCCTTTTTGCAGAATGAAAACCAAATAGGTTGTGGAGGACTATCCTTACATCCCTTTTGCAAGAATGAAACATTACATCCCTTTTGCAAGAATGAAAACCAAATAGGTTTGTAAGGAGTTGACTATCCTTACATCCCTTTGCAAGAATGAAAACCAAATAGGTTTTGTGAGTTGACTATCCTTACATCCCTTTTGCAAGAATGAAAACCAAATAGGTTTGTGAGGAGTTGACTATCCTTACATCCCTTTGCAAGAATGAAAACCAAATAGGTTTGTGGAGGAGTTGACTATCATTACATCCCTTTGCAAGAATGAAAACCAAATAGGTTTGAGGAGTTGACTATCATTACATCCCTTTGCAGGAATGAAAACCAAATAGGTTTGTGAGGAGTTGACTATCATTCCATCCCTTTTGCAGAATGAAAACCAAATGGGTTTGTGAGGTTGACTATCCTTACATCCTTTTTGCATGAATGAAAACCAAATAGGTTTGTGAGGAAGTTGACTATCCTTCCATCCTTTTGCAAGAATGAAAACCAAATAGGTTTGTGAGGAGTTGACTTATCCTTCCGTCCTTTTGCAAGAAAAACCAAATAGAAAACCAAACAGGCTTGTGAGGAGTTGTTATTACATCCTTTTGCACCAAATAGGTTTGTGAGAGTTGACCCTCCTTTGCAAGAATGAAAACCAAATAGGTTTGTGAGGTTGACTATCCTTACATCCTTTTTGCAAAAGGTTTGTGAAACAAATAGGTTTTGTGAGGAGTTGACTATCCTTACATCCTTTTGCAAGAATGAAAACCAAATGGGTTTGTGAATGAAACCAAATAGTTTACTATCCTTACATCCCTTTTGCAAGAATGAAAACCAAATGGTTTGTGAGGATTTGACTATCATTAAGCATCCTTTTGCAGAATGAAAACCAAATAGGTTTTTGAGGTTGACTATCATTACATCCTTTTGCAAGAATAAACCAAATAGGTTTGTGAGGAGTTGACTATCCTCATCTCTTTGAATTGAAACCAAATAGTTTTCCTTACATCCCATTTTGCAAGAATGAAAACCAAATAGGTTTGTGAGGTTGACTATCATTACATCCCTTTTGCAGAATGAAAACCAAATGGGTTTTGTGAGAGTTGACTATCCTCATCCCTTTGCTAGAATGAAAACCAAATAGGTTTGTGAGGAGTTGACTATCATTACATCCCTTTTGCAAGAATGAAAAACAAATAGGTTTGTGAGGGAGTTGACTATCCTTACATCCTTTTGCAAGAATATGAAAACCAAATAGGTTTGTGAGGAGTTGATTATCCTTCATCCCTTTTGAGAATGAAAACCAAATAGGTTTGTGTGGAGTTGACTATCCTTACACATCCCTTTTGCAAATGAAAACCAAATAGGTTTGTGTGGGTTATTTATCATTACATCCCTTTTGCAAGAATATATAGAAAACCAAATAGGTTTTGTGAGGTTGACATCATTCCATCCCTTTTTGTAAGGATGAAAACCAAATAGGTTTGTGAGGAGTTGACTATCATTACATCCCTTTTGCAAGAATGAAAACCAAAATAGGTTTGTGAGGGAGTTGACTATCCTTACATCCTTTTGCAGAATGAAAACCAAATGGGTTTGTGAGGGAGTTGACTATCCTTACATCCTTTTTGCAGAATGAAAACCAGATATGGGTTTGTGAGGAGTTGACTATCCTTCCATCCCTTTTGCAAAATGAAAACCAAATGGGTTTGTGAGGAGTTGACTATCCTTACATCCCTTTGCAAGAATGAAAACCAAATAGGTTTTGTGAGGTTGTTGACTATTTGTGCCTTATTTCTCATTACCTTTTGCAGAATGAAAGCCAAATGGGTTTGTGAGGAGTTGACTATCATTACATCCTTTGCAAGAATTAAAACCAAATGGGTTTGTGAGGATTTGACTATCCTTGCATCCCTTTTGCAAGAATAAAACCAAATAGGTTTTTGAGGGAGTTATTGTATCCTTACCTCCCTTTTGCAATAATGAAAACCAAATAGGTTTGAGGAGTTTGTGGGTTGACTATCATTACATCCCTTTTTGGAGTAAGAATGAAAACCAAATAGGTTTGTGAGGAGTTGACTATCATTACATCCCTTTTGCAAGAATGAAAAACCAAATAGGTTTGTGAGGAGTTGACTATCATTACATCCCTTTTGCAAGGATGAAAACCAAATAGGTTTGTGAGGAGTTGACTATCCTTCCATCCCTTTTGCAAATGAATGAAAACCAAATAGGTTTGGTTTGGTTGACTATCATTACATCCCTTTTGCATGAATGAAAACCAAATAGGTTTGAGAGGTTGACTATCCTTCATCCCTTTTGCAAGAATGAAAACCAAAGGTTTGTGAGGATTATTCACATTACGTCCCTTTTTGCAAATGAAAACCAAATAGGTTTGTGAAAACAAATAGGGTTTGTGGAGTTGACTATCCTTACATCCCTTTGCAGAATGAAAACCAAATAGGTTTGAGGAGGTTGATCATCATTCCATCCCTTTGTAAGAATAAGAAAAACAAATAGGTTTTGAGGTTTTCTCATTTTCCTTTGATAATATGAGGGTTGACTATCACATCCCTTTTTGCAAGAATGAAAACCAAATGGGTTTTGGAGGTTGACTATCCTTACATCCCTTTTAAGAATGAAAACCAAATGGGTTTGATTGAGGAGTTGACTATCATTACATCCCTTTTGCAAGAATGAAAACCAAATAGGTTTGTGAGGAGTTGACTATCATTACATCCCTTTTGCAAGAATGAAAACCAAATAGGTTTGTGAGGAGTTGACTATCATTACATCCCTTTGCAAGAATGAAACCAAATAGGTTTGTGAGGAGTTGACTATTTTTAAAGAATGAAAACCAAATAGGTTTGTGAGGAGTTGACTATCCTTACATCCTTTTGCAAGAATGAAAACCAAATAGGTTTGTGAGGAGTTGACTATCATTACATCCCTTTTGCAAGAATGAAAACAAATAGGTTTGTGAGGAGTTGACTATCCTTACATCCCTTTGCAAGAATGAAAAACCAAATAGGTTTTGTGAGGAGTTGACTATCCTTACATCCCTTTGCAAGAATGAAAACCAAATAGGTTTGTGAGGAGTTGACTATCATTACATCCCTTTTGCAAGAATGAAAACCAAATAGGTTTGTGAGGAGTTGACTATCATTACATCCTTTGCAAGAATGAAAAACCAAATAGGTTTGTGAGGGAGTTGACTATCATTACATCCTTTTGCAAGAATGAAAACCAAATAGGTTTGTGAGGAGTTGACTATCATTACATCCCTTTTGCAAGAATGAAAAACCAAATAGGTTTGTGAGGAGTTGACTATCCTTACATCCCTTTTGCAAGAATGAAAACCAAATAGGTTTGTGAGGGAGTTGACTATCCTTACATCCTTTGCAAGAATGAAAAAAAAAATAGGTTTGTGAGGAGTTGACTGACATCCCTTTTGCATCCTTTTGCAAAATGAAAAAACAAATAGGTTTGTGAGGAGTTGACTATCATTACATCCCTTTTGCAAGAATGAAAACCAAATAGGTTTGTGAGAGTTGACTATCATTACATCCCTTTTGCAAAGAATGAAAACCAAATAGGTTTGTAGGATCATTACATCCCTTTTTGCAAGAATGAAAACCAAATAGGTTTGTGAGGAGTTGACTATCATTACATCCCTTTTGCAAGAATGAAAACCAAATAGGTTTGTGAGGAGTTGACTATCCTTACATCCTTTTGCAAGAATGAAAACCAAATAGGTTTGTGAGGAGTTGACTATCCTTACATCCCTTTGCAGAATGAAAAAAAACCAAATAGGTTTGGGTTTGAGGAGTTGACTATCATTACATCCTTGCAAGAATGAAAACCAAATAGGTTTGTGAGGAGTTGACTATCCTTACATCCCTTTGCAAGAATGAAAACCAAATAGGTTTGTGAGGAGTTGACTATCATTACATCCCTTTTGCAAGAATGAAAACCAAATAGGTTTGTGAGGAGTTGACTATCCTTACATCCCTTTTGCAAGAATGAAAACCAAATAGGTTTGTGAGGAGTTGACTATCATTTACATCCCTTTTGCAAGAATGAAAACCAAATAGGTTTGTGAGGTTAGGAGAATGAAAATGACTATTGACTATCCACATCCCTTTTGCAAGAATGAAAACCAAATTTTGTGAAAGAGAATGAAAACCAAATAGGTTTGTGAGGAGTTGACTATCATTACATCCCTTTTGCAAGAATTGCCAAATAGGTTTGTGAATGAATCAACATCCCTTTTGCAAGAATGAAAAACCAAATAGGTTTGTGAGGAGTTGACTATCCTTACATCCCTTTGCAAATGAAACCAAAACCAAATAGGTTTGTGGAGAATGAAAACCAAATAGTTTGACTAGGAGTTGACATTACATCCCTTTTGCAAAATGAAAACCAAATAGGTTTGTGAGGAGTTGACTATCCTTACATCCTTTTGCAAGAATGAAAAACCAAATAGAAAACATCCCTTTTGCAAATGAAACCAAATTTGTGAGGAGTTGACTATCATTACATCCCTTTGCAAGAATGAAAACCAAATAGGTTTGTGAGGAGTTGACTATCATTATCCCTCCCAAATAGGTTTGCATTACATCCCTTTTGAATGAAAACCAAATAGGTTTGTGAGGAGTTGACTATCCTTACATCCCTTTTTAAAGAATGAAAACCAAATAGGTTTGTGAGGAGTTGACTATCATTACATCCCTTTTGCAAGAATGAAAACCAAATAGGTTTGTGAGGAGTTGACTATCATTACATCACTTTTGCAAGAATGAAACCAAATAGGTTTGTGAGGAGTTGACTATCCTTACATCCCTTTTTGCAAAAATGAAAACCAAATAGGTTTGTGAGGAGTTGACTAACCACATCCCTTTTGGTAAGAATGAAAACCAAATAGGTTTGTGGAGGAGTTGACTATCATTACATCCCTTTTGCAAGAATGAAAACCAAATAGGTTTGTGAGGAGTTGACTATCATTACATCCCTTTGCAAGAATGAAAACCAAATAGGTTTGTGAGGTTGACTATCATTACATCCCTTTGTAAGAATGAAAACCAAATAGGTTTGTGAGGAGTTGACTATCATTACATCCCTTTTGCAAGAATGAAAACCAAATAGGTTTGTGAGGAGTTGACTATCATTACATCCCTTTTGCAAGAATGAAAACCAAATAGGTTTGTGAGAGAGTTGACTATCATTACATCCCTTTTGCAAGAATGAAAACAAATAGGGTGTGAGGAGTTGACTATCCTTACATCCCTTTTTGCAAGAATGAAAACCAAATAGGTTTGTGAGGAGTTGACTATCCTTACATCCCTTTTGCAAGAATGAAAACCAAATAGGTTTGTGAGGAGTTGACTATCTTACATCCCTTTGCAAGAATGAAAACCAAAATAGGTTTGTGAGAGTTGACTATCATTCATCCCTTTTGCAAGAATGAAAACCAAATAGGTTTGTGAGGAGTTGACTATCATTACATCCCTTTTTGCTGCAAGAATGAAAACCAAATAGGTTTGTGTGAGGAGTTGACTATCATTACATCCCTTTAAAGAATGAAAACCCAAATAGGTTTGTGAGGAGTTGACTATCATTACATCCTTTTGCAAGAATGAAAATAAATAGGTTTTTGAGGAGTTGACTATCATTACATCCTTTTTGCAAGAATGAAAACCAAATAGGTTTGTGAGGAGTTGACTATCCTTACATCCCTTTGCAAGAATGAAAACCAAATAGGTTTGTGAGGAGTTGACTATCCCCTAAGAATGAAACATCCCTTTCCCTTTGCAAGAATGAAACCAAATAGGTTTGTGAGGAGTTGACTACTTTATCCCTTTTGCAAGAATGAAAACCAAATAGGTTTGTGAGGAGTTGACTATCCTTACATCCCTTTTGCAAGAATGAAAACCAAATAGGTTTGTGAGGAGTTGACTATCCTTACATCCCTTTTGCAAGAATGAAAACCAAATAGGTTTGTGAGGAGTTGACTATCATTACATCCCTTTTGCAAGAATGAAAACCAAATAGGGTTTGTGAGGAGTTGACTATCCTTACATCCCTTTTGCAAGAATGAAAAACCAAATAGGTTTGTGAGGAGTTGACTATCCTTACATCCCTTTTGCAAGAATGAAAACCAAATAGGTTTGTTGAGGAGTTGACTATCCTTACATCTGTATGAATGAAAACCAAATAGGTTTGTGAGGAGTTGACTATCCTTACATCCCTTTTTAAAGAATCCTTACATGAAAATGAAAAACCAAATAGGTTTGTGAGGAGTTGACTATCCTTACATCCCTTTGCAAGAATGAAAACCAATAGGTTTGTGAGGAGTTGACTATCCTTACATCCCTTTGCAAGAATGAAAACCAAATAGGTTTGTGAGGAGTTGACTATCATTACATCCCTTTTGCAAGAATGAAACCAAATAGGTTTGTGAGAGTTGACTATCCTTACATCCTTTTGCAAGAATGAAACCAAATAGTTTGTGAGGAGTTGACTATCATTACATCCCTTTGCAAGAATGAAAACCAAATAGGTTTGTGAGGAGTTGACTATCCTTACATCCCTTTGCAAGAATGAAAACCAAATAGGTTTGTGAGGAGTTGACTATCCTTACATCCCTTTTGCAAGAATGAAAACCAAATAGGTTTGTGGAGTTGACTATCCTTACATCCCTTTTGCAAGAATGAAAACCAAATAGGTTTGTGAGGAGTTGACTATCATTTACATCCCTTTTGCAAGAATGAAAACCAAATAGGTTTGTGAGGAGTTGACTATCATTACATCCCTTTTGCAAGAATGAAAACCAAAAGGGTTGTGAGGAGGATTTGACTATCCTTACATCCCTTTTGCAAGAATGAAAACCAAATAGGTTTGTGGAGTTGACCATCCTTACATCCCTTTTGCAAGAATGAAAACCAAATAGGTTTTTGAGGAGTTGACTATCATTACATCCCTTTGCAAGAATGAAACCAAATAGGTTTGTGAGGAGTTGACTATCCTTCCATCCTTTTTAAAGAATGAAAACCAAATAGGTTTGTGAGGAGTTGACTATCTTTACATCCCTTTTTGCAAGAATGAAAACCAAATAGGTTTTGTGAGGAGTTGACTATCCTTACATCCCTTTTGCAAGAATGAAAACCAAATAGGTTTGTGAGGAGTTGACTATCCTTACATCCATCCCTTTTGCAAGAATGAAAACCAAATAGGTTTGTGTGAGGAGTTGACTATCCTTACATCCCTTTTGC
Source organism: Acanthosepion pharaonis (assembly GCA_903632075.3). Lineage (NCBI taxonomy): Eukaryota > Metazoa > Mollusca > Cephalopoda > Sepiida > Sepiidae > Acanthosepion > Acanthosepion pharaonis. Next base: position 229,894 of record CAHIKZ030001427.1, on the reverse strand, counting down.
AAGAATGAAAACCAAATAGGTTTGTGGAGTTGACTATCCATCCCTTTTGCAAGAATGAAAACCAAATAGGTTTGTAAGGAGTTGACTATCTACATTACATCCCTTTTGCAGAATGAAAACCAAATAGGTTTGTGAGGAGTTGACTATCATTACATCCCTTTTGCAAGAATGAAAACCAAATTTTATTACATCCCTTTTGCAGAATGGTTTGTGCGAAAAATGAAACCAAATAGGTTTGTGAGGAGTTGACTATCCTTACATCCCTTTTGCAAGAATGAAAACCAAATAGGTTTGTGTGGAGTTGACTATCCTTACATCCCTTTGCAAGAATGAAACCAAATAGGTTTGTGAGGAGTTGACTATCCTTACATCCTTTTTGCAAGAATGAAAACCAAATAGGTTTGTGAGGAGTTGACTATCACATCCCTTTTGCAAGAATGAAAACCAAATAGGTTGTGGAGGAGTTGACTATCCTTACATCCCTTTTGCAAGAATGAAACCAAATAGGTTTGTGAGGAGTTGACTATCATTACATCCCTTTGCAAGAATGAAAACCAAATAGGTTTGTGAGGAGTTGACTATCCTTACATCCCTTTGCAAGAATGAAAACCAAATAGGTTTGTGAGGAGTTGACTATCCTTACATCCCTTTTGCAAGAATGAAAACCAAATAGGTTTTTGAGGAGTTGACTATCATTACATCCCTTTTGCAAGAATGAAACCAAATAGGTTTGTGAAACTACCATCCCTTTGCAATAATGAAAACCAAATAGGTTTGTGAGGAGTTGACTATCCTTACATCCCTTTTGCAAGAATGAAAACCAAATTTTGAGGAGTTGACTATGCAAGAATGAAAACCAAATAGGTTTGTGAGGAGTTGACAATCTCACATCCCTTTTAAAAAGAATGAAACCAAATAGGTTTGAGGAGTTGACTATTACATCCCTTTGCAAGAATGAAACCAAATAGGTTTGTGAGAAAGTTGACTATCCTTCCATCCCTTTTGCAAGAATGAAAACCAAATAGGTTTGGAAGGAGTTGACTATCCTTGCATCCCTTTTGCAAGAATGAAAACCAAATAGGTTTGTGAGGAGTTGACTATCATTACATCCCTTTTGCAAGAATGAAACCAAATAGGTTTGTGAGGGAGTTGACTATCATTACATCCCTTTTGCAAGAATGAAAACCAAATAGGTTTGTGAGGAGTTGACTATCCTTACATCCCTTTGCAAGAATGAAAAACCAAATAGGTTTGTGAGGAGTTGACTATCCTTACATCCCTTTGCAAAGAATGAAAACCAAATAGGTTTTGAGGAGTTGACTATCATTACATCCCTTTGCAAGAATGAAAACCAAATAGGTTTGTGAGAGTTGAATATTACATCCCTTTGCAAGAATGAAAACCAAATAGGTTTGTGAGGAGTTGACTATCATTACATCCCTTTTTGCAAGAATGAAAACCAAATAGGTTTGTGAGGAGTTGACTATCCTTACATCCCTTTTTGCAAGAATGAAAACCAAATAGGTTTTTGAGGAGCGACTATCATTACATCCCTTTGCAAGAATGAAACCAAATAGGGTTTGTGAGGAGTTGACTATCATTACATCCCTTTGCAAGAATGAAAAAAACCAAATAGGTTTGTGAGGAGTTGACTATCCTTACATCCCTTTGCAAGAATGAAACCAAATAGGTTTGTGAAGAAATGAAACCAAAATAGGTTGACTATCCTTTACATCCCTTTTGAAAACCAAATAGTTTCAGAATGAAAACCAAATGAGGTTTGTGAGGAGTTGACTATCCTTACATCCCTTTGCTAGAATGAAAACCAAATTTGGGTTTGTGAAACCAAATAGAGTTGACTATCATCCTTACATCCCTTTTGCAGAATGAAAACCAAATAGGTTTGTGAGGAGTTGACTATCCTTACATCCCTTTTGCAAGAATGAAAACCAAATAGGTTTGTGAGGAGTTGACTATCCTTACATCCCTTTGCAAGAATGAAAACCAAATAGGTTTTTGAGAATGAAACCAAATAGTTGACTATCATTCATCCCTTTGCAAGAATGAAAACCAAATAGGTTTGTGAGGAGTTGACTATCCTTACATCCCTTTTGCAGAATATGAAACAAATGGGTTTTGTGTGGAGTTGACCTTACATCCTTTTGCAAAATTAAACCAAATATGTTTTGTGCGGGATTGACTCTCCGTACATCCCTTTTGCAAGAATGAAAACCAAATAGGTTTGTGAGGTTGACTATCATCGCAAAATAAAACCATCCCTTTCCCTTGCAAAGAATGAAAACCAAATAGGTTTTGTGAGTTGACTATCATTACCTCCTTTTGCAGAATGAAAACCAAATAGGTTTGTGGAGTTGACTTGACTATCCTTTTGACATCCTTTGCAAGAATGAAAACCAAATAAATTTGTGAGCAGAGTTGACTAATACTTACAAGTCATTTTCAAGAATAAAACCAAATAGGTTTGAGGGGAGTACTATCCTTCCATCCCTTTGCAAGAATGAAAACCAAATGGGTTTGTGAGGAGTTGACTATCATTACATCCCTTTTGCAAGAATGAAATAGGTTTGTGAAAATCCTTTTTTCCCCGGAATTTGTGCTTGATCATTGTCCTTTGCAAGATATAGAAAACAAATAGGTTTGTGAGGTTGATATCCTTACATCCCTTGCAGGGTAAAACAAATAGGTTTATGAATGGAGTTGACTATCCTTGCATCCCTTTGCAGAATGAAAACCAAAATAGGTTTTGTGAGGAGTTGACTATACTCCATCCCTTTTAACAAAACCAAATAGGTTTGTGAGGGTTGACTATCATTAATCCCTTTTTGCAAGAATGAAAACCAAATAGGTTTGTTGAGGTTTATCCTTAGAAGAATGAAAACAAATAGGTTTGTGACTATCCTTACATCCTTTTGCAGAATGAAAACAAATAGGTTTGTGAGGTTGACTATCATTAGTCAGGCAGGAGAGCTCCAATGCTGAAAATATGCAAAGACTTAGAGACTATCAAACTCCTGAACAAGCTGGAAGGCCTGATCAAGAGAGCCTCCACAGGAGCTAGCTTATGTGTTGCCTGATAGAGATAGGGCTGCTTTTAAGCTAGTATAAAATAAAAGAAATCTCTCCTAACAGTGGACCAGATTGCAATCAAAAGAGCCAAGGCTGCAGTGAAGAAAAGAAAGTCCCATGCAAATGAAAACCCAAATCAAATGTCAGGCAGGAGAGCTTTAAAATATGCTGAGAATAAACCCCTGAAAAGACTTAAGAGACTATCAAACTCCTGAATCAAGCTGAAGGCCCATGCAAATGAAAAACCCAAATCAAATGATATGCAAAGAGCCCAAACCACAGGAGCTATCAAGCTTATGTTTGCCCGATAGAGATAGGGCTGCTTTTAACTTGCTAGTATAAAATAAATAAATCTCTCCCAACAGTGGACCAGATTGCAATCAAAAGAGCCAAGGCTGCAGTGAAGAAAAGAAAGTCCCATGCAAATGAAAACCCAAATCAAATGTCAGGCAGGAGAGCTTCCAATGCTGAAAATATGCAAAGACTTAAAGACTATCAAACTCCTGAACAAGCTGAAGGCTGATCAAGAGCCCACTACAGGAGCTAGCTTATGAAGAGATAGGGCAAGCTGTAATTTATTATTGCCTGATCCGGCAACAAGAAATCTCCCTAACAGTGGACCAGATTGTAATCAAAAGAGCTAAGGCTTCCCATGCAAATGAAAACCCAAATCAAATGTCAGGCAGGAGAGCTAATGCTGAAAATATGCTTTAGAGACTATCAAACTAAAACAAGCTGAAATCAAGAGTCTCAGGAGCTAACAGTGGACCAGATTGCAATCAAATAAATAAATCCAACAGTGGACCAGATTGCAATCAAAAGAAAGAAAAAAAGAAAGTCCCATGCAAATGAAAACCCAAATCAAATGTCAGGCAGGAGAGCTTCCAATGCTGAAAATATGCAAAGACTTAGAGACTATCAAACTCCTGAACAAGCTGAAGGCCTGATCAAGAGCCCACCACAGGAGCTAAGCTTATGTGTTGCCCGATAGAGATAGGGCTGCTTTGTCAGCTTTAATTTATTATAAAATCCGGCAACAAGAAATCTCTCCTAACAGTGGACCAGATTGCAATCAAAAGAGCCAAGGCTGCAGTGAAGAAAAGAAAGTCCCATGCAAATGAAAACCCAAATCAAATGTCAGGCAGGAGAAAGCTTCCAATGCTGAGAATATGCAAAGACTTAGAGACTATCAAACTCCTGAACAAGCTGAAGGCCTGATCAAGAGCCCAAATCCACAGGAGCTAATGCTTATGTGTTGAACCCGATAGAGATAGGGCTGCTTTGTATAGAGATAGCTAGTTTATTGTAAAAATAAATAAATCTCTCCTAACAGTGGACCAGATTGCAATCAAAAGCCAAGGCTGCAGTGAAGAAAAGAAAGTTCCATGCAAATGAAAAACCCAAATCAAATGTCAGGCAGGAGAGCTTCCAATGCTGAAAATATGCAAAGACTTAGAGACTATCAAACTCCTGAACAAGCTGAAGGCCTGATCAAGAGCCCACCACAGGAGCTAGCTTATGTGTTTGCCCGATAGAGATAGGGCTGCTTTTAAGCTAGTATAAAATAAATAAATCTCTCCTAACAGTGGACCAGATTGCAATCAAAAGAGCCAAGGCTGCAGTGAAGAAAAGAAAGTTCCATGCAAATGAAAACCCAAATCAAATGTCAGGCAGGAGAGCTTCCAATGCTGAGAATATGCAAAGACTTAGAGACTATCAAACTCCTGAACAAGCTGAAGGCCTGATCAAGAGCCCACCACAGGAGCTAGCTTATGTGTTGCCCAATAGAGATAGGGGCTGCTTTTAGCTAGTATAAATAAATAAATCTCTCCTAACAGTGGACCAGATTGCAATCAAAAGAGCCAAGGCTGCAGTGAAGAAAAAAAGAAAGTTCCATGCAAATGAAAACCCAAATCAAATGTCAGGCAGGAGAGCTTCAATGCTGAAAATATGCAAAGACTTAGAGACTATCAAACTCCTGAACAAGCTGAAGGCCTGATCAAGAGCCCTCCACAGGAGCTAGCTTATGTGTTGCCCGATAGAGATAGGGCTGCTTTTAATTTAGTATAAAATAAATAAATCTCTCCTAACAGTGGACCAGATTGCAAATCAAAAGAGCCAAAGGCTGCAAAAAAATCCCATGCAAATGAAAACCCAAATCAAATGTCAGGCAGGAGAGCTTCCAATGCTGAGATATGCAAAGACTTAGAGACTATCAAACCCCTGAAAAGCTGAAGGCCATCAAGAGCCAAACAGGAGCTAGGAGAGCTTATGTTGCCCGAGAGATAGGGCCCTGCTTTTTGACTTCTGAGCTAGCTTATGAGAGATAGGGCTGCTTTTTAAGCAAAATAGTTATTGCATGCAAAATTTATTGTGTTGCCCGATAGAGATCCGGCAAAAAAATCCTCCCTAACAGTGGACCAGATTGCAATCAAAAAGAGCCAAGGCTGCAGTGAAGAAAAGAAAGTCCCATGCAAATGAAAACCCAAATCAAATGTCAGGCAGGAGAGCTTCCAATGCTGAAAATATGCAAAGACTTAGAGACTATCAAACTCCTGAACAAGCTGAAGGCCTGATCAAGAGCCCTCCACAGGAGCTAGCTTATGTGTTGCCCGATAGAGATAGGGCTGCTTTTAACTTAAAATTTATTAGTATAAACAAATAAATCTCTCCTAACAGTGGACCAGATTGCAATCAAAAGAGCCAAGGCTGCAGTGAAGAAAAGAAAGTCCCATGCAAATGAAAACCCAAATCAAATGTCAGGCAGGAGAGCTTCCAATGCTGAGAATATGCAAAGACTTAGAGACTACCAAACTCCTGAACAAGCTGAAGGCCTGATCAAGAGCCCTCCACAGGAGCTAGCTTATGTGTTGCCCGATAGAGATAGGGCTGCTTTTAAGCTAGTATAAAATAAATAAATCTCTCCTAACAGTGGACCAGATTGCAATCAAAAGAGCCAAGGCTGCAGTGAAGAAAAAGAAAGTTCCATGCAAATGAAAACCCAAATCAAATGTCAGGCAGGAGAGCTTCCAATGCTGAGAATATGCAAAGACTTAGAGACTATCAAACTCCTGAACAAGCTGAAGGCCTGATCAAGAGCCCACCACAGGAGCTAGCTTATGTGTTGCCCGATAGAGATAGGGCTGCTTTTAAGCTAGTATAAAATAAATAAATCTCTCCCTAACAGTGGACCAGATTGCAATCAAAAGAGCCAAGGCTGCAGTGAAGAAAAGAAAGTTCCATGCAAATGAAAACCCAAATCAAATGTCAGGCAGGAGAGCTTCCAATGCTGAAAATATGCAAAGACTTAGAGACTATCAAACTCCTGAACAAGCTGAAGGCCTGATCAAGAGCCCACCACAGGAGCTAGCTTATGTGTTGCCCGATAGAGATAGGGCTGCTTTTAAGCTAGTATAAAAATAAATAAATCTCCTAACAGTGGACCAGGCAATCAAAAGAGCCAAGGCTGCAGTGAAGAAAAAGAAAGTTTGCAAATGAAAAACCCAAATCAAATGTCAGGCAGGAGAGCTTCCAATGCTGAAAATATGACTTAGAGACTATCAAACTCCTGAACAAGGCTGAAGGCCTGAAAAGAGCCCATTGGAATAGAGATAGTGCATCCGGCAAATAAGAAATCCTAGGGCTCTCCTAACAGTGGACCAGATTGCAATCAAAAGAGCCAAGGCTGCAGTGAAGAAAAGAAAAGTTCCATGCAAATGAAAACCCAAATCAAATGTCAGGCAGGAGAGCTTCCAATGCTGAGAATATGCAAAGACTTAGAGACTATCAAACTCCTGAACAAGCTGAAGGCCTGATCAAGAGCCCTCACCACAGGAGCTAGCTTATGTGTTGCCCGATAGAGATAGGGCTGCTTTTAAGCTAGTAATTTAAATAAATCCGGCAAAAGAAATCTCTCCTAACAGTGGACCAGATTGCAATCAAAAGAGCCAAGGCTGCAGTGAAGAAAAGAAAGTTCCATGCAAATGAAAACCCAAATCAAATGTCAGGCAGGAGAGCTTCCAATGCTGAGAATATGCAAAGACTTAGAGACTATCAAACTCCTGAACAAGCTGAAGGCCTGATCAAGAGCCCACCACAGGAGCTAGCTTATGTGTTGCCCGATAGAGATAGGGCTGCTTTTAACACAGGAATATTATATAAAATAAATAAATCTCTCCTAACAGTGGACCAGATTGCAATCAAAAGAGCCAAGGCTGCAGTGAAGAAAAGAAAGTTCCATGCAAATGAAAACCCAAATCAAATGTCAGGCAGGAGAGCTTCCAATGCTGAGAATATGCAAAGACTTAGAGACTATCAAACTCCTGAACAAGCCAGATGAAGGCCTGATCAAAATGAGCCCAAATCACAGGAGCTAAATATGCAAAGTTGCCCGATAGAGATAGGGCTGCTTTTTTTTAAGCTAATTTATTATAAAATAAATCCGGCAAAAGAAATCTCTCCTAACAGTGGACCAGATTGCAATCAAAAGAGCCAAGGCTGCAGTGAAGAAAAGAAAGTTCCATGCAAATGAAAACCCAAATCAAATGTCAGGCAGGAGAGCTTCCAATGCTGAAAATATGCAAAGACTTAGAGACTATCAAACTCCTGAACAAGCTGAAGGCCTGATCAAGAGCCCACCACAGGAGCTAGCTTATGTGTTGCCCGATAGAGATAGGGCTGCTTTTAAGCTAGTATAAAATAAATAAATCTCTCCTAACAGTGGACCAGATTGCAATCAAAAGAGCCAAGGCTGCAGTGAAGAAAAGAAAGTTCCATGCAAATGAAAACCCAAATCAAATGTCAGGCAGGAGAGCTTCCAATGCTGAGAATATGCAAAGACTTAGAGACTATCAAACTCCTGAACAAGCTGAAGGCCTGATCAAGAGCCCACCACAGGAGCTAGCTTATGTGTTGCCCGATAGAGATAGGGCTGCTTTTAAGCTCTGTAATAAAATAAATAAATCTCTCCCTAACAGTGGACCAGATTGCAATCAAAAGAGCCAAGGCTGCAGAAGAAGAAAAGAAAGTTCCATGCAAATGAAAACCCAAATCAAATGTCAGGCAGGAGAGCTTCCAATGCTGAAAATATGCAAAGACTTAGAGACTATCAAACTCCTGAACAAGCTGAAGGCCTGATCAAGAGCCCACCACAGGAGCTAGCTTATGTGTTGCCCGATAGAGATAGGGCTGCTTTTAATTTATTATAAAATAAATAAATCTCTCCTAACAGTGGACCAGATTGCAATCAAAAGAGCCAAGGCTGCAGTGAAGAAAAAGAAAGTTCCATGCAAATGAAAACCCAAATCAAATGTCAGGCAGGAGAGCTTCCAATGCTGAGAATATGCAAAGACTTAGAGACTATCAAACTCCTGAACAAGCTGAAGGCCTGATCAAGAGCCCACCACAGGAGCTAGCTTATGTGTTGCCCGATAGAGATAGGGCTGCTTTTCTGCTAGTATAAAATAAATAAATCTCTCTAACAGTGGACCAGATTGCAATCAAAAGAGCCAAGGCTGCAGTGAAGAAAAAAAAAGTTCCATGCAAATGAAAACCCAAATCAAATGTCAGGCAGGAGAGCTTCCAATGCTGAGAATATGCAAAGACTTAGAGACTATCAAACTCCTGAACAAGCTGAAGGCCTGATCAAGAGCCCACCACAGGAGCTAGCTTATGTGTTGCCCGATAGAGATAGGGCTGCTTTTAAGCTAGTATAAAATAAATAAATCTCTCCTAACAGTGGACCAGATTGCAATCAAAAGAAGCCAAGGCTGCAGTGAAGAAAAGAAAGTTCCATGCAAATGAAAACCCAAATCAAATGTCAGGCAGGAGAGAGCTTCCAATGCTGAGAATATGCAAAGACTTAGAGACTATCAAACTCCTGAACAAGCTGAAGGCCTGATCAAGAGCCCAAAACCACAGGAGCTAGAGCTTATGTGTTGCCCGATAGAGATAGGGCTGCTTTTAATTTATTAGTATAAAATCCGGTAATAAATAAATCTCTCCTAACAGTGGACCAGATTGCAATCAAAAGAGCCAAGGCTGCAGTGAAGAAAAGAAAGTTCCATGCAAATGAAAAAACCAAATCAAATGTCAGGCAGGAGAGCTTCCAATGCTGAGAATATGCAAAGACTTAAACTCCTGAACAAGAGACTATCAAACTCCTGAACAAGCTGAAGGCCTGATCAACAGTGGACCAGATTGCAATCAAAAGAGCCAAGGCAGGAAAAGAAAGTCCCATAAATGAAAACCCAAATCAAATGTCATGTGCTGCCCGATAGAGATAGGGCTGCTTTTAACTTCTGTAATTTATTATTGCCTATGGCATCCGGCAAAAAAAGAAAATCTCTCCTAACAGTGGACCAGATTGCAATCAAAAGAGCCAAGGCTGCAGTGAAGAAAAGAAAGTTCCATGCAAATGAAAACCCAAATCAAATGTCAGGCAGGAGAGCTTCCAATGCTGAAAATATGCAAAGACTTAGAGACTATCAAACTCCTGAACAAGCTGAAGGCCTGATCAAGAGCCCACCACAGGAGCTAGCTTATGTGTTGCCCGATAGAGATAGGGCTGCTTTTTCTGTAAGCTAGTATAAAATAAATAAATCTCTCCTAACAGTGGACCAGATTGCAATCAAAAGAGCCAAGGCTGCAGTGAAGAAAAGAAAGTTCCATGCAAATGAAAACCCAAATCAAATGTCAGGCAGGAGAGCTTCCAATGCTGAAAATATGCAAAGACTTAGAGACTATCAAACTCCTGAACAAGCTGAAGGCCTGATCAAGAGCCCACCACAGGAGCTAGCTTATGTGTTGCCCGATAGAGATAGGGCTGCTTTTAAGCTAGTATAAAATAAATAAATCTCTCCTAACAGTGGACCAGATTGCAATCAAAAGAGCCAAGGCTGCAGTGAAGAAAAGAAAGTCCCATGCAAATGAAAACCCAAATCAAATGTCAGGCAGGAGAGCTTCCAATGCTGAAAATATGCAAAGACTTAGAGACTATCAAACTCCTGAACAAGCTGAAGGCCTGATCAAGAGCCCACCACAGGAGCTAGCTTATGTGTTGCCCGATAGAGATAGGGCTGCTTTTAAGCTAGTATAAAATAAATAAATCTCTCCTAACAGTGGACCAGATTGCAATCAAAAGAGCCAAGGCTGCAGTGAAGAAAAGAAAAGTCCCATGCAAATGAAAACCCAAATCAAATGTCAGGCAGGAGAGCTTCCAATGCTGAAAATATGCAAAGACTTAGAGACTATCAAACTCCTGAACAAGCTGAAGGCCTGATCAAGAGCCCCACCACAGGAGCTAGCTTATGTGTTGCCCGATAGAGATAGGGCTGCTTTTAAGCTAGTATAAAATAAATAAATCTCTCCTAACAGTGGACCAGATTGCAATCAAAAGAGCCAAGGCTGCAGTGAAGAAAAGAAAGTCCCATGCAAATGAAAAACCCAAATCAAATGTCAGGCAGGAGAGCTTCCAATGCTGAAAATATGCAAAGACTTAGAGACTATCAAACTCCTGAACAAGCTGAAGGCCTGATCAAGAGCCCACCACAGGAGCTAGCTTATGTGTTGCCCGATAGAGATAGGGCTGCTTTTAAGCTAGTATAAAATAAATAAATCTCTCCTAACAGTGGACCAGATTGCAATCAGAAGAGCCAAGGCTGCAGTGAAGAAAAGAAAGTCCCATGCAAATGAAAACCCAAATCAAATGTCAGGCAGGAGAGCTTCCAATGCTGAAAATATGCAAAGACTTAGAGACTATCAAACTCCTGAACAAGCTGAAGGCCTGATCAAGAGCCCACCACAGGAGCTAGCTTATGTGTTGCCCGATAGAGATAGGGCTGCTTTTAAGCTAGTATAAAATAAATAAATCTCTCCTAACAGTGGACCAGATTGCAATCAAAAGAGCCAAGGCTGCAGTGAAGAAAAGAAAGTTCCATGCAAATGAAAACCCAAATCAAATGTCAGGCAGGAGAGCTTCCAATGCTGAGAATATGCAAAGACTTAGAGACTATCAAACTCCTGAACAAGCTGAAGGCCTGATCAAGAGCCCACCACAGGAGCTAGCTTATGTGTTGCCCGATAGAGATAGGGCTGCTTTTAAGCTAGTATAAAATAAATTATCCTAACAGTGGACCAGATTGGCATCCAAGGCAAAGAAAAAAAAATCCCATCTCCCAAATCAAATGTGGACCAGATTGCAAAGACTCAAAAAGGCCTGAGCCAAGGCTGCAGTGAAGAAAAGAAAGTTCCAACAGTGCAAATGAAAACCCAAATCAAATGTCAAATGTCAGGCAGGAGAGCTTCCAATGCTGAAAATATGCAAAGACTTAGAGACTATCAAACTCCTGAACAAGCTGAAGGCCTGATCAAGAGCCCACCACAGGAGCTAGCTTATGTGTTGCCCGATAGAGATAGGGCTGCTTTTAAAAAATCTAGTATAAAATAAATAAATCTCTCCTAACAGTGGACCAGATTGCAATCAAAAGAGCCAAGGCTGCAGTGAAGAAAAGAAAGTCCCATGCAAATGAAAACCCAAATCAAATGTCAGGCAGGAGAGCTTCCAATGCTGAAAATATGCAAAGACTTAGAGACTATCAAACTCCTGAACAAGCTGAAGGCCTGATCAAGAGCCCACCACAGGAGCTAATTATGTGTTGCCTGATAGAGATAGGGCTGCTTTTAAGCTAGTATAAAATAAATAAATCTCTCCTAAACAGTGGACCAGATTGCAATCAAAAGAGCCAAGGCTGCAGTGAAGAAAAGAAAGTTCCATGCAAATGAAAACCCAAATCAAATGTCAGGCAGGAGAGCTTCCAATGCTGAAAATATGCAAAGACTTAGAGACTATCAAACTCCTGAACAAGCTGAAGGCCTGATCAAGAGCCCACCACAGGAGCTAGCTTATGTGTTGCCCGATAGAGATAGGGCTGCTTTTAAGCTAGTATAAAATAAATAAATCTCTCCTAACAGTGGACCAGATTGCAATCAAAAGAGCCAAGGCTGCAGTGAAGAAAATGAAAGTTCCATGCAAATGAAAACCCAAATCAAATGTCAGGCAGGAGAGCTTCCAATGCTGAGAATGCTGCTTTAAGCTATGCAAAGACTTAGAGACTATCAAACTCCTGAACAAGCTGAAGGCCTGATCAAGAGCCCACCACAGGAGCTAGCTTATGTGTTGCCCGATAGAGATAGGGCTGCTTTTAAGCTAGTATAAAATAAATAAATCTCTCCCCCAACAGTGGACCAGATTGCAATCAAAAGAGCCAAGGCTGCAGTGAAGAAAAGAAAGTCCCATGCAAATGAAAAACCAAATCAAATGTCAGGCAGGAGAGCTTCCAATGCTGAAAATATGCAAAGACTTAGAGACTATCAAACTCCTGAACAAGCTGAAGGCCTGATCAAGAGCCCACCACAGGAGCTAGCTTATGTGTTGCCCCTAACATAGAGATAGGGCTGCTTTTAAATGCTAGTATAAAATAAATAAATCTCTCTAACAGTGGACCAGATTGCAATCAAAAGAGCCAAGGCTGCAGTGAAGAAAAAAAAAAGTTCCATGCAAATGAAAAAAAAGTAAAAGTTCCCAAATCAAATGTCAGGCAGGAGAGCTTCCAATGCTGAAAATATGCAAAGACTTAGAGACTATCAAACTCCTGAACAAGCTGAAGGCCTGATCAAGAGCCCACCACAGGAGCTAGCTTATGTGTTGCCCGATAGAGATAGGGCTGCTTTTAAGCTAGTATAAAATAAATAAATCTCTCCTAACAGTGGACCAGATTGCAATCAAAAGAGCCAAGGCTGCAGTGAAGAAAAGAAAGTCCCATGCAAATGAAAACCCAAATCAAATGTCAGGCAGGAGAGCTTCCAATGCTGAAAATATGCAAAGACTTAGAGACTATCAAACTCCTGAACAAGCTGAAGGCCTGATCAAGAGCCCACCACAGGAGCTAGCTTATGTGTTGCCCGATAGATAGAGGGCTGCTAGGGCTGCTTTAAATAAATCTAGTGGACCAGATTGCAAAAAAGAGCCAAGGCTGCAGTGAAAAAAGAAAGTCCCATGCAAATGAAAACCCAAATCAAATGTGGACCAGATTGCAATCAAAAGAGCCAAGAGACTATGCAACTGAAGAAAAAGGCCTGATCAAGAGCCCACCACAGGAGCTAGCTTATGTGTTGCCCGATGAGATAGGGCTGCTTTTAAATGAAAACCCAAATCAAATGTCAGGAAGAAAAGAAAGTCCCATGCAAATGAAAAACCCAAATCAAATGTCAGGCAGGAGCTTCCAATGCTGAAAATATGCAAAGACTTAGAGACTATCAAACTCCTGAACAAGCTGAAGGCCTGATCAAGAGCCCACCACAGGAGCTAGCTTATGTGTTGCCCGATAGAGATAGGGCTGCTTTTAAGCTAGTATAAAATAAATAAATCTCTCCTAACAGTGGACCAGATTGCAATCAAAAGAGCCAAGGCTGCAGTGAAGAAAAAGAAAGTCCCATGCAAATGAAAACCCAAATCAAATGTCAGGCAGGAGAGCTTCCAATGCTGAAAATATGCAAAGACTTAGAGACTATCAAACTCCTGAACAAGCTGAAGGCCTGATCAAGAGCCCACCACAGGAGCTAGCTTATGTGTTGCCCGATAGAGATAGGGGCTTTTTTTTATTATAGTATAAAATAAATAAATCTCTCTAACAGTGGACCAGATTGCAATCAAAAGAGCCAAGGCTGCAGTGAAGAAAAAAAGTCCCATGCAAATGAAAAACCCAAATCAAATGTCAGGCAGGAGAAAGACTTAGCTTCCAATGCTGAAAATATGCAAAGAAATTAGAGACTATCAAACTCCTGAACAAGCTGAAGGCCTGATCAAGAGCCCTCCACAGGAGCTAGCTTATGTGTTGCCCGATAGAGATAGGGCTGCTTTTAAGCTAGTATAAAATAAATAAATCTCTCCTAACAGTGGACCAGATTGCAATCAAAAGAGCCAAGGCTGCAGTGAAGAAAAAAAGAAAGTCCCATGCAAATGAAAACCCAAATCAAATGTCAGGCAGGAGAGCTTCCAATGCTGAAAATATGCAAAGACTTAGAGACTATCAAACTCCTGAAATGTTGAAGGCCTGATCAAGAGCCCACCACAGGAGCTTAGCTTATGTGTTGCCCGATAGAGATAGGGCTGCTTTTAAGCTAGTATAAAATAAATAAATCTCTCCTAACAGTGACCAGATTGCAATCAAAAGAGCCAAGAATAGGTTTGTGAGGAGTTGACTATCATTACATCCCTTTTGCAAGAATGAAAACCAAATAGGTTTGTGAGGAGTTGACTATCATTACATCCCTTTTGCAAGAATGAAACCAAATAGGCTTGTGAGGAGTTGACTATCATTACATCCCTTTTGCAGAATGAAAACCAAATAGGTTTGTGAGGTTTTCCAATAGAAACTTTTGCAAGAATGAGGTTTTGTTGACTATCATTACATCCCTTTTACAAGAATGAAAACCAAATAGGTTTGTGCTGGAGTTGACTATCATTACATCCCTTTTGCAGAATGAAAACCAAATAGGTTTGTGAGAGTTGACTATCATTACATCCTTTTGCAAGAATGAAAACCAAATAGGTTTGTGAGGAGTTGACTATCATTACATCCCTTTTGCAAGAATGAAAACCAAATAGGTTTGTGAGGAGTTGACTATCATTACATCCCTTTGCAAGAATGAAAACCAAATAGGTTTGTGAGGGAGTTGACTATCATTAAAAACAAATCCTATTTTTTTTGCAAGAATGAAACCAAATAGGTTTTGAGGAGTTGACTATCATTACATCCCTTTTGCAAGAATGAAAACCAAATAGGTTTGTGAGGAGTTGACTATCATTACATCCCTTTGCAAGAATGAAAACCAAATAGGTTTGTGAGAGTTGACTATCATTACATCCCTTTTTGCAAGAATGAAAACCAAATAGGTTTGTGAGGAGACTATCATTACATCCCTTTTGCAAGAATGAAAACCAAATAGGTTTGTGAGGAGTTGACTATCATTACATCCTTTTTTTAAGAATGAAAACCAAATAGGTTTGTGAGGAGTTGACTATCCTTACATCCCTTTTGCAAGAATGAAAACCAAATAGGTTTGTGAGGAGTTGACTATCATTACAAAACCAAATCCTATCATTACATCCCTTTTGCAAGAATGAAAACCAAATAGGTTTTGTGAGGAGTTGACTATCATTACATCCCTTTTGCAAGAATGAAAACCAAATAGGTTTGTGAGGAGTTGACTATCATTACATCCCTTTTGCAAGAATGAAAACCAAATAGGTTTGTGAGGAGTTGACTATCATTACATCCCTTTTGCAAGAATGAAAACCAAATAGGTTTGTGAGGAGTTGACTATCATTACATCCCTTTTGAAGAATGAAAACCAAATAGGTTTTGTGAAGTTGACTATCATTACATCCCTTTTGCAAGAATGAAAACCAAATAGGTTTGTGAGGAGTTGACTATCATTACATCCCTTTTGCAAGAATGAAAACCAAATAGGTTTTGTGAGGAGTTGACTATCATTACATCCCTTTGCAAGAATGAAAACCAAATAGGTTTGTGAGGGAGTTGACTATCATTACATCCCTTTTGCAAGAATGAAAACCAAATAGGTTTGTGAGGAGTTGACTATCATTACATCCCTTTTGCAAGAATGAAAACCAAATAGGTTTGTGAGGAGTTGACTATCATTACATCCCCTTTTGCATGAATGAAAACATCCTATCTTTTCCTTTTGCAAGAATGAAAACCAAATAGGTTTGTGAGGAGTTGACTATCATTACATCCCTTTTGCAAGAATGAAAACCAAATAGGTTTGTGAGGAGTTGACTATCATCATCCTTTTGCAAGAATGAAAACCAAATAGGTTTGTGAGATGAGTTGACTATCATTACATCCTTTGCAAGAATGAAAACCAAATAGGTTTGTGAGGAGTTGACTATCATTACATCCCTTTTGCAAGAATGAAAACCAAATAGGTTTGTGAGGTTGACTATCATTACATCCTTTTGCAGAATGAAAACCAAATAGGTTTGTGAGGAGTTGACTATCATTACATCCCTTTTGCAAGAATGAAAACCAAATAGGTTTGTGAGGAGTTGACTATCATTACATCCCTTTTGCAAGAATGAAAACCAAATAGGTTTGTGAGGAGTTGACTATCCTTTACATCCCTTTTGCAAGAATGAAAACCAAATAGGTTTGTGAGGAGTTGACTATCATTACATCCCTTTTGCAAGAATGAAAACCAAATAGGTTTGTGAGGTTGACTATCATTACATCCCTTTGCAAGAATGAAAACCAAATAGGTTTGTGAGGAGTTGACTATCATTACATCCCTTTTTGCAAGAATGAAAACCAAATAGGTTTGTGAGGAGTTGAATCCTTACATCCCTTTTGCAGAATGAAAACCAAATAGGTTTGTGAGGAGTTGACTATCATTACATCCCTTTGCAGAATGAAAACCAAATAGGTTTGTGAATTGAAAATCCAAATAGGTTTGTGAGGAGTTGACTATCATTATCCCTTTTGCAAGAATGAAACCAAATAGGTTTGTGAGGAGTTGACTATCATTACATCCCTTTTGCAAGAATGAAAACCAAATAGGTTTGTGAGGAGTTGACTATCATTACATCCCTTTTGAAAACCAAATAGGTTTGTGTGGGTTTGACTATCATTACATCCCTTTTGCAAGAATGAAAACCAAATAGGTTTGTTGACTATCATTACATCCCTTTTGTGAAAACCAAATAGGTTTGTGAGGTTGACTATCATTACATCCCTTTTGCAGAATGAAAACCAAATAGGTTTGTGAGGAGTTGACTATCATTACATCCCTTTTGCAAGAATGAAAACCAAATAGGTTTGTGAGGAGTTGACTATCATTACATCCCTTTTGCAGAATGAAAACCAAATAGGTTTGTGAGGAGTTGACTATCATTACATCCCTTTTGAAGAATGAAAACCAAATAGGTTTGTGAGGAGTTGACTATCATTACATCCCTTTTGAATGAAAACCAAATAGAATGAAAACCAAATAGGTTTGTGAGGAGTTGACTATCATTACATCCTTTTGCAGAATGAAAACCAAATATTTGTGAGGAGTTGACTATCATCATCCTTTTTGCAAGAATGAAAACCAAATAGGTTTGTGAGGAGGACTTGATCCTTTTTGCATGAAAACCAAATTACATCCCTTTTTTGCAAGAATGAAAAACCAAATAGGTTTGTGAGGAGTTGACTATCATTACATCCCTTTTGCAAGAATGAAAACCAAATAGGTTTGTGAGGAGTTGACTATCATTACATCCCTTTTGCAAGAATGAAAACCAAATAGGTTTGTGAGGAGTTGACTATCATTACATCCCTTTTGCAAGAATGAAAACCAAATAGGTTTGTGGAGGAGTTGACTATCATTACATCCTTTGCAAGAATGAAAACCAAATAGGTTTTGTGAGGAGTTGACTATCATTACATCCCTTTTGCAAGAATGAAAACCAAATAGGTTTGTGAGGAGTTGACTATCATTACATCCCTTTTGCAAGAATGAAAACCAAATAGGGTTTGTGAGGTTTTGACTATCCTTACATCCCTTTGCAAGAATGAAAACCAAATAGGTTTTGTGAGGAGTTGACTATCATTACATCCCTTTTGCAAGAATGAAAACCAAATAGGTTTGTGAGGAGTTGACTATCATTACATCCCTTTGCAAGAATGAAAACCAAATAGGTTTGTGAGGAGTTGACTATCATTACATCCTTTTTGCATGAATGAAAACCAAATAGGTTTGTGAGGAGTTGACTATCATTACATCCCTTTTGCAAGAATGAAAACCAAATAGGTTTGTGAGGTTGACTATCATTACATCCTTTTGCAAGAATGAAACTAAATAGGTTTGTGATTACTATCCCTTTTGCAAGAATGAAAACCAAATAGGTTTGTGAGGAGTTGACTATCATTACATCCCTTTTGCAAGAATGAAAACCAAATAGGTTTGTGAGGAGTTGACTATCATTACATCCCTTTTGCAAGAATGAAAACCAAATAGGTTTGTGAGGAGTTGATCATTACATCCCTTTTGCAAGAATGAAAACCAAATAGGTTTGTGAGGAGAGTGAAAACTATCATTACATCCATCCTTTTGCAAGAATGAAAACCAAATAGGTTTGTGAGGAGTTGACTATCCTTACATCCCTTGCAGAGAATGAAAACCAAATAGGTTTGTGAGGAGTTGACTATCATTACATCCCTTTTGCAAGAATGAAAACCAAATAGGTTTGTGAGGAGTTGACTATCATTACATCCCTTTTGCAGAATGAAAACCAAATAGGTTTGTGAGGAGTTGACTATCATTACATCCCTTTGCAAGAATGAAAACCAAATAGGGTTTGTGAGGAGTTGACTATCATTTTGCAAGAATGAAAACCAAATCCTTTCCCTTTTGCAAGAATGAAAACCAAATAGGTTTGTGAGGAGTTGACTATCATTACATCCTTTTTTGGAGAATGAAAACCAAATAGGTTTGTGAGGAGTTGACTATCCTTACATCCCTTTTGCAAGAATGAAAACCAAATAGGTTTGTGAGAGAATGACTATTTTGTGATTACATCCCCTTTTGCAAGAATGAAAACCAAATAGGTTTGTGAGGAGTTGACTATCATTACATAAGAATGAAAACCAAATTTTGTGACATTGACTATCATTACATCCCTTTGCAAGAATGAAAACCAAATAGGTTTTGTGAGGAGTTGACTATCATTACATCCCTTTTGCAAGAATGAAAACCAAATAGGTTTGTGAGGAGTTGACTATCATTACATCCCTTTTGCAAGAATGAAAACCAAATAGGTTTGTGTGAGGAGTTGACTATCATTACATCCCTTTTGCAAGAATGAAAACCAAATAGGTTTGTGAGGAGTTGACTATCATTACATCCCTTTTGCAAGAATGAAAACCAAATAGGTTTTGTGAGGAGTTGACTATCATTACATCCAAATTTTGTGGAGTTGACTATCATTACATCCCCTTTTAGAATGAAAACCAAATAGGTTTGTGAGGAGTTGACTATCATTACATCCCTTTGCAAGAATGAAAACCAAATAGGTTTGAGGAGTTGACTATCATTACATCCCTTTTTGCAAGAATGAAAACCAAATAGGTTTGTGAGGAGTTGACTATCATTACATCCCTTTTGCAAGAATGAAAACCAAATAGGTTTGTGAGGAGTTGACTATCATTACATCCCTTTTGCAAGAATGAAAACCAAATAGGTTTGTGAGGAGTTGACTATCATTACATCCCTTTTGCAGAATGAAAACCAAATAGGTTTGTGAGGCAAGTTGACTATCATTACATCCCTTTTTGCAAGAATGAAAACCAAATAGGTTTGTGAGGAGTTGACTATCATTACATCCTTTTTGCAAGAATGAAAACCAAATAGGTTTGTGAGGAATTGACTATCATTACATCCTTGCAAGAATGAAAACCAAATGGGTTTGTGATGGAGTTGACTATCATTACATCCTTTTGCAAGAATGAAACCAAATAGGGTTGTGAGGAGTTGGACTATCATAACATCCCTTTTGCAAGATAGAAAACCAAAAGGTTTGTGAGGAGTTGACTTACATCCTTTGTGCAATGAAAACCAAATTTTGTGAGGATGAAAACATCCCTTTGCAATAAGGTTTGTCAGGAGTTGACCTATCAATACATCCCTTGCAAGAATGAAAAACCAAATAGGTTTGTGAGGAGTTGACTATAATTACATCCCTTTTTGAGAATGAAAACCAAATAGGTTTGTGAGGAGTTGACTATCACATCCCTTTGGTCCCAAATAGGCTTCACCACTATCCCAGCATCCTTTGCAAGAATGAAACCAAATAGGTTTGTGTGAGGAGTTGATTATCTCATCCCTTTTACAAGAATGAAAACCAAATAGATTTGTGAGAGTTGATTCTCATTACATCCATTTTGCAAGAATGAAAACCAAATAGGTTGGTGAAGAGTTGACATTACATCCCTTTGCAAAGAATCCAAATAGATTCGTGGACTATCATTACATCCCTTTTTGCAAGAATGAAACCAAATAGGTTTTTGTGAGGAGTTGACTCATTACATCCTTGCATTGAAAACCAAATAGGTTTGTGAGAGTTGACTATTTACATCCCTTGCAAGAATGAAAAACCAAATAGGTTTGTGGAGGAGTTGACTATCATTACATCCCTTTGCAAGAATGAAAACCAAATAGGTTTGTGAGGAGTTGACTATCATTACATCCCTTTTGCAAGAATGAAAACCAAATAGGTTTGTGAGGAAATATTACATCCCTTTGGTTTTGTGAGGAGTTGACTATCATTACATCCCTTTTGCAAGAATGAAAACCAAAATTTGTGGAGGTTTGACTATCATTACATCCTTTGGAATGAAAACCAAATAGGTTTGTGACTATCATTACATCCCTTTTGCAAGAATGAAAACCAAATAGGTTTGTGAGGAGTTGACTATCATTACATCCCTTTTGCAAGAATGAAAACCAAATAGGTTTGTGAGGAGTTGACTATCATTACATCCCTTTTGCAAGAATGAAAACCAAATGAAACCAAAGGTTTTGTGGAGGAGTTGGGATAACATTACATCCCTTTTGCAAGGATATGAAACCAAATAGGTTGTGGAGGTTGACTATCATTACATCCCTTTTGCAAAGAATGAAAACCAAATAGGTTTGTGAGGAGTTGACTATCATTACATCCCTTTTGCAGAATGAAAACCAAATAGGTTTGTGAGGAGTTATTATCATTACATCCCTTTTGCAAGAATGAAAACCAAATAGGTTTGTGAGGTTGACTATCATTACATCCCTTTGCAAGAATGAAAACCAAATAGGTTTGTTGAGTTGACTATTTACATCCCTTTGCAAAGAATGAAAACATTTGTGAGGAGTTGACTATCCATCACTTTTGCAAAATGAAAACCAAATAGGTTTTTGTGGTTTGGCCAGACTATCCTTACATCCTTTGAGAGAATGAAAACAAATAGGTTTGTGAGGGTTGAAAATCATTACATCCCTTTTGCAAGAATGAAAACCAAATCATTACATCCCTTTACATCCTTTTAAAAGAATGAAAACCAAATAGGTTTGTGAGGAGTTGACTATCATTACATCCATTTTAAGAATGAAAACCAAATAGGTTTGTGAGGAGACTATCCTTACATCCCTTTGCAAGAATGAAAACCAAATAGGTTTGTTTGACTATCATTACATCCCAACTTTTGAATGAAAACCAAAATAAAACTTTGTGAGCAAATCCTTACATCCCAAAATGAAACCAAATAGGTTTGTGAGGAGTTGACTATCCTTACATCCCTTTTGCAAGAATGAAAACCAAATAGGTTTGTGAGGAGTTGACTATCCTTACATCCCTTTTGCAAGAATGAAAACCAAATAGGTTTGTGAGGAGTTGACTATCATTACATCCCTTTCGCAGAATGAAAACCAAATAGGTTTTCGTGAGCAGTTGACTATCATTACATCCCTTTGCAAGAATGAAAACCAAATAGGTTTGTGAGGAGTTGACTATCATTACATCCCTTTTGCAAAAATGAAAACCAAATAGGGTTGTGAGGAGTTGACTATCATTACATCCCTTTGCAAGAATGAAAACCAAATAACCCTTTGCTCAACCAAATAGGTTTGTGAGGAGTTGACTATCCTTACATCCCTTTTTAAAGAATGAAAACCAAATAGGTTTGTGAGGAGTTGACTATCCTTACATCCCTTTGCAAGAATGAAAACCAAATAGGTTTGTGAGGAGTTGACTATCATTACATCCCTTTGCAAGAATGAAAACCAAATAGGTTTGTGAGGAGTTGACTATCATTGGCATCCCTAAAGTTGCAAAAGTTGACTATCATTACATCCCTTTTTGCAAGAATGAAACCAAATAGGTTTGTGAGGAGTTGACTATCATTACATCCCTTTTGCAAGAATGAAACCAAATAGGTCATGAGTTGACTATCCACATCCTTTTGCAAGAAATGAAAACCAAATAGGTTTGTGAGGAGTTGACTATCATTACATCCCTTTTGAGAATGAAAAACCAAATTTTGAGGAGTTGAATATCATTACATCCCTTTGAATGAGAATGAAAACCAAAATAGGTTTGTGAGGATGACTATTACATCCTTTTTAAGAATGAAAACCAAATAGGTTTGACTATCATTACATCACTTTGAGTTGACTATCCTTACATCCCTTGAGAGAATGAAAACCAAAATAGGTTTGAGGAGTTGATTATCATTACATCCCTTTTGCAAGAATGAAAACCAAATAGGTTTTTGTTTATCCTTACATCCCTTTTGGGAATGAAAACCAAATAGGTTTAGGAGTTGATCATCATTACATCCCATTTGCATGAATGAAAACCAAAATAGGTTTTGGAGGAGTTGACTATCATTACATCCCTTTTGCAAGAATGAAAACCAAATAGGTTTGTGAGGAGTTGACTATCATTACATCCCTTTTGCAAGAATGAAAACCAAATAGGTTTGTGAGGAGTTGACTATCATTACATCCTTTTGCAAGAATGAAAACCAAATAGGTTTGTGATGAGTTGACTATCATTACATCCCTTTTGCAAGAATGAAAACCAAAATATGTCTGTGAGGAGTTGACTATCATAACATCCTTTTGCAAGAATAGAAAACCAAATGGGTTTGTGAGGTTGACTATCATTACATCCCTTTTGCAAGAATGAAAACCAAATAGGTTTGTGAGGAGATGACTATCATTACATCCCTTTGCAAGAATTAGAAAACAAATAGGTTTGTGAGGAGTTGACTATCATTACATCCCTTTGCAAAATTAGAAAACATCCCTTTGGGTAAATAAACCAAAGGTTTTGTGGAGGAGATGGGATATAATTACATCACTTTTGCAAGAATGAAACCAAATAGGTTTGTGAGGAGTTGACTATCCTTACATCCCTTTTGCAAGAATGAAAACCAAATAGGCTTGTGAGGACTATTGACATCCCTTTTTGCATCCAAATAGGTTTGTGAGGAATTGACTATCATTACCCTTTTAAAGAATGAAAAACCAATATGTCGCAGAGGAGAGTTGACTATCATCCTCTTTTTAAAAGAATGAAACATCCCTTTTGGTAAGAATGAAACCAAATAGGTTTGTGAGGAGTTGGACTATCATTACATCCTTTTGCAAGAAATGAAAACCAAATGGGTTGTGAGGAGTTGACTATCATTACATCCCTTTGCAAAGAATGAAAAACCAAATAGGTTTGTGAGGAGTTGACTATCATTACATCACTTTTGCAAGAATGAAAACCAAATAGGTTTGGTGAGGAGTTGACTATCCTTACATCCCTTTTGCAAGAATGAAAACCAAAAATGGGTTTGTGAGAGTTGACTATCCTTGCATCCCTTTTGCAAGAATGAAAACCAAATAGGTTTGTGGAGTTGACTATCCTTACATCCCTTTTGCAAGAATGAAAACCAAATAGGTTTCCAGGGAGGAGTTGACTATCTTGACATCCCTTTACATCAAACAGATTTTATCATACATCCCATTTGCAAGAATGAAACCAAATAGGTTTGTGAGGAGTTGACTATCTTACATCCCTTTGAGAGAATGAAACCAAATAGGTTTGTGAGGAAAGTTGGCTATCATTACATCCTTTTGCAAGAATGAAACCAAATAGGTTTGTGAGGAGTTGACTATCATTACATCCTTTTTGCAAAAAATGAAACCAAATAGGGTTGTGAGGAGTTGACTATCCTTACATCCCTTTGCAAGAATGAAAACCAAATAGGTTTGTGAGGAGTTGATATCATTACATCCCTTTTGCAAGAATGAAAACCAAATAGGGTTTGTGAGGAGTTGATATCCTTATCCTCCTGGTAAGAATGAAAACCAAACAGGTTTGTGGGAGGAGTTGACTATCATGACATCCTTTGCGCAAGAATGAAAACCAAATAGGTTTGTGAGGAGTTGACTATCATTACATCCCTTTTGAAAGAATGAAAACCAAATAGGTTTGTGGAGGACTTGACTTACATCATTTGCAAGAATGAAAACCAAATAGGTTTTTGAGGAGTTGACTATCATTATCCTTGTAAAGAATGAAAACCAAATAGGTTTGTGAGGAGTTGACTATCATTACATCCTTTTGCAAGAATGAAACCAAATAGGTTTGTGATGAGTTGACTATCATTACATCCCTTTGCAAGAATGAAACCAAATAGGTTTGTGAGAGGAGACTATCATTACATCCCTTTTGGTAAGAATGAAACCAAATAGGTTTGTGAGGGATTGACTATCCACATCCCTTTTGCAAGAAATGAAACCAAACAGGTTTGTGTGGAGTTGACTATCATTATCCCTTTTGCAAGAATGAAAACCAACAGGTTTGTGAGGAGTTGACTATCATTACATCCCTTTGCAGAATGAAACCAAATAGGTTTGTGAGCAGTTAACTATCATTACATCCTTTTGCAAGAATGAAAACCAAATAGGTTTTGTGGGTTGACTATCCTTACATCCCTTTGCAAGAATGAAACCAAAATAGGTTTGTGATGGTTGATTATCATTACATCCATTTGCAAGAATGAAAACCAAATAGGTTTTGTGTGGAGTTGACTATCATTACATCCCTTTTGAAGAATGAAACCAAATAGGTTTGTGAGAGGAGTTGATTATCTTACATCCCATTTGCAAGAATGAAAACCAAATAGGTTTGTGAGGAGTGGACTATCATTAGCATCCCTTTTGCAAGAATGAAAACCAAATAGGTTTGTGAGAAGTTGACTATCCTTACATCCTTTTGCAAGAATGAAAACCAAATAGGTTTGTGAGGAGTTGACTATCATTACATCCCTTTTGCAAGAATGAAAACCAAATAGGTTTTTGTGAATGAGTTGACTATCGGTACATCCTTTTGCAAGAATGAAAAACCAAATAGGTTTGTGAGGAGTTGACTATCCTTACATCCCTTTTGCAGTAGAATGAAAACCAAATAGGTTTGTGAGGAGTTGACTATCATTTTTGAGAGAATGAAAACAAATAGGTTTGTGGAGGAATTGATTATCCTCCTTTTGCAAGAATGAAAACCAAATAGGTTTGTGAGGAGTTGACTATCATTACATCCTTTTGGTAAGAATGAAAAACCAAATAGGTTTGTGAGGAGTTGACTATCATTACATCCCTTTTGCAAGAATGAAAACCAAATAGGTTTGTGAGGAGTTGACTATCATTACATCCCTTTGCAAGAATGAAACCAAATAGGTTTGTGAGAGGAGTTGACTATCATTACATCCCTTTGCAAGAATGAAAAACAAATAGGTTTGTGAGGAGTTGACTATCATTACATCCCTTTTGCAAGAATCCCAAATTTTGCAATGAATAAAACCAAATGAAAACCAAATAGGTTTGTGAGGAGTTGACTATCCTTACATCCCTTTTGAAACCAAATAGGTTTGTGTGAGGAATGAAAACCAAATAGGTTTGTCTTGGAGTTGACTATCATTACATCCCTTTGCAAGAATGAAAACCAAATAGGTTTGTGGAGGAGTTGACTATCATTACATCCCTTTTTGCAAGAATGAAAACCAAATAGGTTTGTGGAGGAGTTGACTATCATTACATCCCTTTTGCAAGAATGAAAACCAAATAGATTGCAGGAGAAAGCAGTTAACATCCCTTTTGCAAGAATGAAAAACCAAATAGGTTTGTGAGGAGTTGACTATCCTTACATCCCTTTTGCAAGAATGAAAACCAAATAGGTTTGTGAGGAGTTGACTATCATTACATCCCTTTTGCAAGAATGAAACCAAATAGGTTTGTGGAGGAGTTGACTATCCTTACATCCCTTTTGAAGAATGAAAACCAAATAGGTTTGTGAGGAGTTGACTATCATCCCTTTGCAAGAATGAAAACCAAATAGATTTGTGAGGAGTTGACTATCATTGCATCCCTTTGCAAGAATGAAAACCAAATAGGTTTGTAGAGGAGTTGACTATCATTACATCCCATTTGCAAGAATGAAAAACCAAATAGGTTAGTGAGGAGTTGACTATCTTTACAAGAAATGAAACCAAATAGGCTTGTGGTGAGTTGACTTTTGCAAGAATGAAAACCAAATAGGTTTGTGAGGAGCTGATTATCCTTACATCCCTTTTGCAAGAATGAAAACCAAATAGGTTTGTGAGGAGTTGACTATCATTACATCCCTTTGCAAGAATGAAAACCAAATAGGTTTGTGGAGGAGATTGACTATCATTACATCCCTTTGCAAGAATGAAAACCAAATTTTGTGAGGAGTTGACTATATTTACATCCATTTGAATGAAAACCAAATAGGTTTGTGAGGAGTTGACTATCATTACATCCCTTTTGCAAGAATGAAACCAAATAGGTTTGTGGAGGAGTTGACTATCATTACATCCCTTTTTGCAAGAATGAAAACCAAATAGGTTTGTGAGGAGTTGACTATCATTACATCCCTTTTGCAAGAATGAAACCAAATAGGTTTGTGAGAGTTGACTATCATTACATCCCTTTTGCAAGAATGAAAACCAAATAGGTTTGTGAGGAGTTGACTATCATTACATCCCTTTGCAAGAATGAAAAACCAAATAGGTTTGTGAGGAGTTGACTATCATTACATCCCTTTGCAAGAATGAAACCAAATAGGTTTGTGGAGGAGTTGACTATCCTTACATCACTTTGGCAAAATGAAACCAAATAGGCCAGGAGGAGTTGACTATCCTTACATCCCTTTTGGGTAAGAATGAAACCAAATGGGTTTGTGGAGGACTTGACTATCCTTGCATCCCTTTGGTAAGAATGAAACCCAAATGTTTGTGAGGAGTTAATTATCCTTACATCCCTTTTAAAATGAAACTAATGAATAGTGGTTTTGACTACTTGACATCCCTCGCAAGAAACAAAAACTAAATAGGATTTCAGAAAGAAGTTGACTATCATTACATCCCATTTGCAAGAATGAAAACCAAATAGGTTTGCAGGAGTTGACTATCTTTACATCCCTTTGCAAGAATGAAAACCAAATAGGATTTGTGAGGAGTTGACTATCATTACATCCTTTGCAAGAATGAAAAACCAAATAGTTTTGTGGAGGAGTTGATTATCATTACATCCTCTTTGTGAACAAAACCAAATACAGATTTGTGAGGAGTTGATCATCATTACATCCCTTTGTAAGAATGCAAACCAAATAGATTTGTGAGGGATGGACTAACCAAAATCCTTTGAAGGAATTTGAAAACCAAATAGGTTTTTAAGAGGAATTGAAACCAAAACACCTTTTGGGAAATTTGAAAACCAAACAGGAGAAGGACTATGAAAACCAACTGAAACCAAATAGTTTTGAAGAGTTGAAAATTAAAATTTAGAAGGAAACGAAAACCAAATAGGTTTTAAGAAGGGACTGGAATTACAACCCTTTTGAAAGAATGAAAAGTCCAAATAGGTTTGTGAGGAGTTGACTATCAAACTCCTTTGCAAGAATGAAAACCAAATAGGTTTGTGAAGGAGTTGACTATCATTACATCCCCTTTGCAGAAAAAACCAAATAGGTTTGTGGGGACTATCATTACATCCCTTTGCAGAATGAAAACCAAATAGGTTTGTGAGGAGTTGACTATCTCATCCCTTTGCAAGAATATAAAGCCAAATAGGTTTGTGAGGAGTTGGATATCATTACATCCTTTTGTAAGAATGAAAAACCAATAGGTTTAGGAGTTGACTATCCTTACATCCCTTTGCAAGAATGAAAACCAAACAGGAGGTTAACTATCCTTACATCCCTTTTGCAAGAACAAAACCAAATAGGTTTGTGAGGAGTTGACTATCCCACATCCCTTTACATCTATCATTACATCACTTTTGCAAGAATGAAAACCAAATAGGTTTTGTGGAGTTGACTATCCTTACATCCCTTTTTGGTAAGAATGAAAAACCAAATAGGTTTGTGAGGAGTTGACTATCATTACATCCCTTTTGCAAGAATGAAAACCAAATAGGTTTGTGAGGAGTTGACTATCCTTACATCCTTTTGCAAGAATGAAACCAAATAGGTTTTGTGAGGAGTTGACTATCATTACATCCTTTGCAAGAATGAAAAACAAATGGGTTTGTGAGGAGTTGACTATCATTACATCCCTTTTGCAAGAATGAAAACCAAAATAGGTTTGTGAGGAGTTGACTATCATTACATCCCTTTTGCAAGAATGAAAACCAAATAGGTTTGTGAGGAGTTGACTATCATTACATCCCTTTGCAAGAATGAAAAAACAAATAGGTTTGTGAGGAGTTGACTATCATTACATCCCATTTGCAAGAATGAAAACCAAATAGGTTTGTGAGGAGTTGACTATCCTTACATCCCTTTTACAAGAATGAAACCAAATAGGTTTGTGGAGGAGTTGACTATCATTACATCCCTTTTTGCAAGAATGAAAACCAAATAGGTTTGTGATGAGTTGACTATCATTACATCCCTTTTGCAAGAATGAAAACCAAATAGGTTTGTGAGGAGTTGACTATCATTACATCCTTTTTGCAAGAATGAAAACCAAATAGGTTTGTGGAGGAGTTGACTATCCTTGCATCCCTTTGCAAGAATGAAAACCAAATAGGTTTTGTGAGGTTAACTATCATTTTGCAAGAATGAAAACATCCATGACATTTTGCAAGAATGAAAACCAAATAGGTTTGTGAGGAGTTGACTATCATTACATCCCTTTTGCAAGAATGAAAAACCAAATAGGTTTTAGAGGAGTTGACTATCTTTATCCTTTGCAAGAAATGAAACATCCTTTGCAAGAATGAAAACCAAATAGGTTTGTGAGGAGTTGACTATCATTACATCCCTTTTGCAAGAATGAAAACCAAATCCCTTTGCAAGGTTTGTGAGGAGTTGACTATCCTTAAGAATGAAAACCAAATAGGTTTGTGAGGAGTTGACTATATTTACATCCCATTTGCAAGAATGAAAACCAAATAGGTTTGTGGGAGTTGACTATCATTACATCCCTTTTGCAAGAATGAAAACCAAATAGGTTTGTGAGGAGTTGACTATCATTACATCCCATTTTGCAAGAATGAAAAACCAAATAGGTTTGTGAGGAGTTGACTATCTTACATCCCTTTTGCAAGAATGAAAACCAAATAGGTTTGTGTGAGAGTTGACTATCATTACATCCCTTGCAAGAATGAAAACCAAATAGGTTTGTGATGAGTTGACTATCATTACATCCCTTTTTGCAAGAATGAAAACCAAATAGGTTTGTGAGGAGTTGACTATCATTACATCCCTTTGCAAGAATGAAAACCAAATAGGTTTGTGAGGAGTTGACTATCATTACATCCCTTTTCCTTACATCAAGAATGAAAACCAAATAGGTTTGTGAGGAGTTGACTATCATTACATCCCTTTTGCAAGAATGAAAACCAAATAGGTTTGTGAGAGTTGACTATCATTACATCCCTTTTGCAAGAATGAAAACCAAATAGGTTTTGTGAGAGTTGACTATCATTACATCCCTTTTGTAAAAATGAAAACTATCAAATAGGTTTTTGAGGAGTTGACTATCCTTACATCCCTTTTGCAAGAATGAAAACCAAATAGGTTTGTGAGGAGTTGACTATCATTACATCCCTTTTGCAAGAATGAAAACCAAATAGAGGTTTGTGAGGAGTTGACTATCATTACATCCCTTTTGCAGAGAATGAAAACCAAATAGGTTTGTGAGGAGTTGACTATCATTACATCCCTTTTGCAAGAATGAAAACCAAATAGGTTTGTGAGGAGTTGAATATCCTTACATCCCTTTTGCAAAGAATGAAAACCAAATAGGTTTGTGAGGTTGACTATCATTACATCCCTTTGCAAGAATGAAACCAAATAGGTTTTGAAAACCAAATCCCTTTTGCAAGAATGCAACCAAATAGATTTGTGAGGAGTTGACTATCATTACATCCCTTTGCAAGAATGAAAACCAAATAGGTTTGTGAGGAGTTGACTATCTTTACATCCCTTTTGCAAGAATGAAAACCAAATAGGTTTGTGAGGAGTTGACTATCATTACATCCCTTTGCAAGAATGAAAAACAAATAGTTTTGTGAGGAGTTGACTATCATTACATCCCTTTTGCAAGAATGAAAACCAAATAGGTTTGTGAGGGAGTTGACTATCATTACATCCCTTTTGCAAAAATGAAACCAAATAGGTTTGTGAGGAGTTGACTATCATTACATCCCTTTGCAAGAATGAAAACCAAATAGTTTTGTGAGGAGTTGACTATCATTACATCCCTTTTGCAAGAATGAAAACCAAATAGATTTGTGAGGAGTTGACTATCATTACATCCCTTTTGCAAGAATGCAAACCAAATAGGTTTGTGGAGGAGTTGACTATCATTACATCCCTTTTGCAAGAATGGAAAACCAAATAGGTTTGTGAGGAGTTGACTATCCTTACATCCCTTTTGCAAGAATGAAAACCAAATAGGTTTGTGAGGAGTTGACTATCATTACATCCCTTTGCAAGAATGAAAACCAAATAGGTTTGTGAGGAGTTGATTATCCTTACATCCCTTTTGTTGAATGAAAACCAAAATAGGTTTGTGAAAACCAAATAGGAGGAGTTGACTATCATTACATCCCTTTGCAAGAATGAAAACCAAATAGGTTTGTGAGGAGTTGACTATCATTACATCCCTTTTGCAAGAATGAAAACCAAATAGGTTTGTGAGGAGTTGACTATCATTACATCCCTTTTGCAAGAATGAAAACCAAATAGGTTTGTGAGGAGTTGACTATCATTACATCCTTTTTTGCAAGAATGAAAACCAAATAGGTTTGTGAGGAGTTGACTATCATTACATCCCTTTTTGCAAGAATGAAAACCAAATAGGTTTGTGAGGAGTTGACTATCATTACATCCCTTTTGAAACAACACATCCTTTTGAATGAAAAACCAAATAGGTTTGTGAGGAGTTGACTATCATTACATCCCTTTTGCAAGAATGAAAACCAAATAGGTTTGTGAGGGAGTTGACTATCATTACATCCCTTTGCAAGAATGAAAACCAAATAAATTGAGGTTTTGTGAGGGTTTGTGAGGAGTTGACTATCATTACATCCCTTTTGCAAGAATGAAAAACCAAATAGGTTTGTGAGGAGTTGACTATCATTACATCCCTTTTGCAAGAATGAAAACCAAATAGGTTTGTGAGGAGTTGACTATCATTACATCCCTTTTGCAAGAATGAAAACCAAATAGGTTTGTGAGGTTGACTATCATTACATCCCTTTTGCAAGAAAAAACCAAATAGGTTTGTGAGGAGTTGACTATCATTACATCCCTTTGCAAGAATGAAAACCAAATAGGTTTGTGAGGAGTTGACTATCATTACATCCCTTTTGCAAGAATGAAAACCAAATAGGTTTGTGAGGAGTTGACTATCATTACATCCCTTTTGCAAGAATAGGTTTGTGATTGACTATCATTACATCCCTTTTGCAAAATGAAACCAAATAGGTTTGTGAGGAGTTGACTATCATTACATCCCTTTGCAAGAATGAAAACCAAATAGGTTTGTGAGGGAGTTGACTATCATCCCTTTGCATCCAAACTTTGTGCCGGAGAATGAAAACATCCTTTTGAGAAATAAAACCAAATAGGTTTGTGAGGAGTTGACTATCATTACATCCCTTTTGCAAGAATGAAAACCAAATAGGTTTGTGAGGAGTTGACTATCATTACATCCCTTTTGAGAAGAATGAAAACCAAATAGGTTTGTGAGGAGTTGACTATCATTACATCCTTTTGCAAGAATGAAAACCAAATAGGTTTGTGAGGAGTTGACTATCCTTACATCCCTTTTGCAAAATGAAAACCAAATAGGTTTGTGGAGGAGTTGACTATCATTACATCCTTTTGTGAAGAATGAAAAAACCAAATAGGTTTGTGAGGAGTTGACTATCCTTACTCCTTTTGCACAAATCCCTTTTTTGCAAGAATGAAAACCAAATAGGTTTTTGAGGGAGTTGACTATCATTACATCCTTTTTGCAAGAATGAAAACCAAATAGGTTTTGAGGAGTTGACTATCATTACATCCCTTTTGCAGAATGAAAACCAAATAGGTTTGTGAGGAGTTGACTATCATTACATCCCTTTGCAAGAATGAAAACCAAATAGGTTTGTGAGGAGTTGACTATCATTACATCCCTTTGAAAACCAAATAGGTTTGAGGATTGACTATCCCATTACATCCCCAAATGGTTTGTGATAGGTTTTGTGTTGACTATCATTACATCCCTTTTGCAAAATATGGAGTTGACTATCATTACATCCCTTTTGCAAGAATGAAAACCAAATAGGTTTGTGAGGAGTTGACTATCATTACATCCTTTTTGCAAGAATGAAAACCAAATAGGTTTGTGAGGAGTTGACTATCATTACATCCCTTTTGCAAGAATGAAAACCAAATAGGTTTGTGAGGAGTTGACTATCATTACATCCCTTTTGCAAGAATGAAAACCAAATAGGTTTTTGAGGAGTTGACTATCATTACATCCCTTTTGCAAGAATGAAAACCAAATAGGTTTGTGAGGAGTTGACTATCATTACATCCCTTTTGCAAGAATGAAAACCAAATAGGTTTGTGAGGAGTTGACTATCCTTACATCCCTTTTGCAAGAATGAAAACCAAATAGGTTTGTGAGGAGTTGACTATCCTTACATCCCTTTTTGAAGAATGAAAACCAAATAGGTTTGTGAGGAGTTGACTATCATTACATCCCTTTTGAATGAAAACCAAATAGGTTTGTGAGGAGTTGACTATCATTACATCCCTTTGCAAGAATGAAAACCAAATAGGTTTGTGAGGAGTTGACTATCATTACATCCTTTTGCAAGAATGAAAACCAAATAGGTTTGTGAGGAGTTGACTATCATTACATCCCTTTTGCAAGAATGAAAACCAAATAGGTTTTGTGAGAATGAAAAACCAAATATGTTTAGTTGACTATCATTACATCCCTTTTGCAGAATGAAAACCAAATAGGTTTGTGAGGAGTTGACTATCATTACATCCCTTTTTAAGAATGAAAACCAAATAGGTTTGTGAGGAGTTGACTATCATTACATCCCTTTGCAAGAATGAAAAACCAAATAGGTTTGTGAGGAGTTGACTATCCTTACATCCCTTTTGCAGAATGAAAACCAAATAGGTTTGTGAGGAGTTGACTATCATTACATCCTTTTTGAGAGAATGAAAACCAAATAGGTTTGTGAGGGAGTTGACTATCATTACATCCCTTTTGCAAGAATGAAAACCAAATAGGTTTGTGAGGAGTTGACTATCATTACATCCCTTTTGCAAGAATGAAAACCAAATAGGTTTGTGAGGAGTTGACTATCATTACATCCCTTTGCAAGAATGAAAACCAAATAGGTTTGTGAGGAGTTGACTATCATTACATCCCTTTTTGCAAGAATGAAAACCAAATAGGTTTGTGAGGAGTTGACTATCATTACATCCCTTTTGCAAGAATGAAAAACCAAATAGGTTTGTGAGGAGTTGACCTTTCATGAAAAGGCAAATAGGTTTAAGGGAGTCCCTTTTCCTTTTGAATGAAAAACCAAATAGGTTTGTGAGGAGTTGACTATCATTACATCCCTTTTGCAGAATGAAAACCAAATAGGTTTGTGAGGAGTTGACTATCATTACATCCCTTTGCAAGAATGAAAACCAAATAGGTTTGTGAGGAGTTGACTATCATTACATCCCTTTTGAAAACCAAATAGGTTTGTGAGGGAGTTGATATCATTACATCCTTTTTGAAGAATGAAAAATAGGTTTGTGTGAGGAGTTGACTATCATTACATCCCTTTTGCAAGAATGAAAACCAAATAGGTTTGTGAGGAGTTGACTATCACATCCCTTTTGCATGAAAACCAAATAGGTTTGTGAGGAGTTGACATCATTACATCCTTTGCATGAAAACCAAATAGGTTTGTGAGGAGTTGACTATCATCCTTTGCAAGAATGAAAACAAATCCCTTTTGCAAGAATGAAAACCAAATAGGTTTGTGAGGAGTTGACTATCATTACATCCTTTTTGCAGAATGAAAACCAAATAGGTTTGTGAGAGTTGACTATCATTACATCCCTTTTTTTGCAAGAATGAAAACCAAATAGGTTTGTGAGGAGTTGACTATCATTACATCCTTTTTTGCAGAATGAAAACCAAATAGGTTTGTGAGGAGTTGACTATCATTACATCCCTTTTGCAAGAATGAAAACCAAATAGGTTTGTGAGGAGTTGACTATCATTACATCCCTTTTGCAAGAATGAAAACCAAATAGGTTTGTGAGGAGTTGACTATCATTACATCCTTTTGCAAGAATGAAAACCAAATAGGTTTGTGAGGGAGTTGACTATCATTACATCCCTTTGCAAATGAAAACCAAATAGGTTTGTGAGGAGTTGACTATCATTACATCCCTTTTGCAAGAATGAAAACCAAATAGGTTTTTGTGAGGAGTTGACTATCATTACATCCCTTTTGCAAGAATGAAACCAAATTGTCCAATAGGAGTTGACTATCCATTACATCCCTTTGCAAGAATGAAAACCAAATAGGTTTGTGAGGAGTTGACTATCATTACATCCCTTTTGCAAGAATGAAAACCAAATAGGGTTTGTGAGGAGTTGACTATCATTACATCCCTTTTGCAAGAATGAAAACCAAATAGGTTTGTGAGGAGTTGACTATCATTACATCCCTTTTGCAAATGAAAACAAATAGGTTTGTGAAATCATTACATCCTTTTGAATAATGAAAACCAAATAGTTTGTGAGGAGTTGACTATCATTACATCCCTTTTGCAAGAATGAAAACCAAATAGGTTTGTGAGGAGTTGACTATCATTACATCCCTTTTGCAAGAATGAAAACCAAATAGGTTTGTGAGGAGTTGACTATCATTACATCCCTTTTGCAAGAATATGAAACCAAATAGGTTTGTGAGGAGTTGACTATCATTACATCCCTTTTGCAAGAATGAAAACCAAATAGGTTTGTGAGGAGTTGACTATCATTACATCCCTTTTGCAAGAATGAAAAACCAAATAGGTTTTGTGAGGAGTTGACTATCATTACATCCCTTTGCAAGAATGAAAACCAAATAGGTTTGTGAGGTTGATGACTCCCTTTTGCATGAATTACATCCCTTTGTGAGGAGAATCGAAAACCAAACCAAATAGGTTTGTGAGGAGTTGACTATCATTACATCCCTTTTGCAAGAATGAAAACCAAATAGGTTTGTGAGGAGTTGACTATCATTACATCCCTTTTGCAAGAATGAAAACCAAATAGGTTTGTGGAGGAGTTGACTATCATTACATCCCTTTTGCAAGAATGAAAACCAAATGGTTTTTGTGAGGAGTTGACTATCATTACATCACCTTTGCAAGAATGAAAACCAAATAGGTTTGTGAGGAGTTGACTATCATTACATCCCTTTTGCAAGAATGAAAAACCAAATAGGTTTGTGAGGAGTTGACTATCATTACATCCTTTTGCAAGAATGAAAACCAAATAGGTTTGTGAGGAGTTGACTATCATTACATCCCTTTTTGCAGAATGAAAAAACCAAATAGGTTTGTGAGGAGTTGACTATCATTACATCCTTTTGCAAGAATGAAAACCAAATAGGTTTGTGAGAGTTGACTATCATTACATCCCTTTTGCAAGAATGAAAACCAAATAGGTTTGTGAGGTTGACTATCATTACATCCCTTTGCAAGAATGAAAACCAAATAGGTTTGTGAGGAGTTGACTATCCTTACATCCCTTTTACTTAGAATGAAAACCAAATAGGTTTGTGAGGAGTTGACTATCATTACATCCCTTTTGCAAGAATGAAAACCAAATAGGTTTGTGAGGAGTTGACTATCATTACATCCCTTTTGTGTAAGAATGAAAACCAAATAGGTTTGTGAGGAGTTGACTATCATTACATCCCTTTGCAAGAATGAAAACCAAATAGGTTTGTGAGGAGTTGACTATCATTACATCCCTTTGCAAGAATGAAAACCAAATAGGTTTGTGAGGAGTTGACTATCATTACATCCCTTTTGCAAGAATGAAAACCAAATAGGTTTGTGAAGTTGACTATCATTACATCCTTTTGCAAGAATGAAAACCAAATAGGTTTGTGAGGTTGACTATCCTTAATCCCTTTTGCAAATGAAAACCAAATAGGTTTTTGAGGAGTTGACTATCATTACATCCCTTTGCAAAGAATGAAAACCAAATAGGTTTGTGAGGAGTTGACTATCATTACATCCCTTTTGCAAGAATGAAAACCAAATAGGTTTGTGAGGAGTTGACTATCATTACATCCCTTTTGCAAGAATGAAAACCAAATAGGTTTGTGAGGAGTTGACTATCATTACATCCCTTTTGCAAGAATGAAAACCAAATAGGTTTGTGAGGAGTTGACTATCCTTACATCCCTTTGCAAGAATGAAAACCAAATAGGTTTGGAGGAGTTGACTATCATTACATCCCTTTGCAAGAATGAAAACCAAATAGGTTTGTGAGGAGTTGACTATCATTACATCCCTTTTGCAAACCAAAAAGAAAAGTTGACTATCAAATAGGTTTTGCAAGAATGAAAACCAAATAGGTTTGTGAGGAGTTGACTATCCTTACATCCCTTTTTGCAGAATGAAAACCAAATAGGTTTTGTGAGGAGTTGACTATCATTACATCCCTTTTGCAAGAATGAAAACAAAATAGGTTTGTGTGGAGTTGACTATCATTACACATCCCTTTTGCAAGAATGAAAACCAAATAGGTTTGTGCGGAGTTGACTATCATTACATCCCTTTTGTGTGAATAAAAAACCAAATAGGTTTGTGAATGAAATTACA
Source organism: Acanthosepion pharaonis (assembly GCA_903632075.3). NCBI lineage: Eukaryota > Metazoa > Mollusca > Cephalopoda > Sepiida > Sepiidae > Acanthosepion > Acanthosepion pharaonis. The sequence goes on along the minus strand of CAHIKZ030001427.1, from coordinate 192,792 downwards.
TCCCTTTGCAAAATGAAAACCAAATAGGTTTGTGAGGAGTTGACTATCATTACATCCCTTTTTGGAGCAAGAATGAAAACCAAATAGGTTTGTGAAAACCAAATAGGTTTGAAAACCAAATAGGTTTGTGAGGTTGACTATCATTACATCCCTTTGCAAGAATGAAAACCAAATAGGTTTGTGAGGAGTTGACTATCATTACATCCCTTTTGAAAACCAAAATTTGAAAACATCCCATTTGAAAGAATGAAAACAAATAGGTTTGTGAGGAGTTGACTATCCTTACATCCCTTTTTGCAAGAATGAAACCAAATAGGTTTGTGAGGTTGACCAAATTTTGGTTTAGGTTTGTGAGGAGTTGACTATCATTACATCCCTTTTGCAAGAATGAAACCAAATAGGTTTGTGAGGTTGACTATCATTACATCCCTTTGCAAGAATGAAAACCAAATAGGTTTGTGAGGAGTTGACTATCATTACATCCCTTTTGCAAGAATGAAAACCAAATAGGTTTGTGAGGAGTTGACTATCATTACATCCCTTTTGCAAGAATGAAAACCAAATAGGTTTTGTGCGGAGTTGACTATCATTACATCCCTTTGCAAGAATGAAAACCAAATAGGTTTGTGAGGAGTTGACTATCATTACATCCCTTTTTGCAAGAATGAAAACCAAATAGGTTTGTGAGGAGTTGACTATCATTACATCCTTTTGCCCAAATAGGTTTTGTGAGGTTATTAATTACATCCAAATTTGCAAGAATGAAACCAAATAGGTTTGTGAGGAGTTGACTATCATTACATCCCTTTTGCGAGAATGAAAACCAAATAGGTTTGTGAGGAGTTGACTATCCTTACATCCCTTTTGCAAGAATGAAAACCAAATAGGTTTGTGAGGAGTTGACTATCCTTACATCCCTTTGCAAGAATGAAAACCAAATAGGTTTGTGTGGAGTTGGTTATCCTTACATCCTTTTGCAAGAATGAAAACCAAATAGGTTTGTGAGGAGTTGACTATCATTACATCCCTTTTTGCAAGAATGAAAACCAAATAGGTTTGTGAGGAGTTGACTATCATTACATCCCTTTTGCAAGAATGAAAACCAAATAGGTTTGTGAGTTGACTATCATTAAATCCCTTTTGCAAGAATGAAAACCAAATAGGTTTGTGAGGAGTTCATTACCCTTTGCAAAGAATCCTATCATCCCTTTTGCAAGAATGAAAACCAAATAGGTTTGTGAGGAGTTGACTATCATTACATCCCTTTGCAAGAATGAAAACCAAATAGGTTTGTGAGGAGTTGACTATCCTTACATCCCTTTTGGTAAGAATGAAAACCAAATAGGTTTGCAAGGTTGACTATCATTGCATCCTTTTGCAAATGAAAACCAAATAGGTTTTGAAAATTACATCCTTTGCAAGAATGAAAACCAAATAGGTTTGTGAGGAGTTGACTATCATTACATCCCTTTTGCAAGAATGAAAACCAAATAGGTTTGTGAGGAGTTGACTCTCATTACATCCCTTTTGCAGAATGAAAACCAAATAGGTTTGTGGGGAGTTGACTATCATTACATCCTTTTTGCAAGAATGAAAACCAAATAGGTTTGTGAGGAGTTGACTATCCTTACATCCCTTTTGCAAGAATGAAAACCAAATAGGTTTGTGAGGAGTTGACTATCCTTACATCCCTTTTGCAAGAATGAAAACCAAATAGGTTTGTGAGGAGTTGACTATCATTACATCCCTTTTGCAAGAATGAAAACCAAATAGGTTTGTGAGGAGTTGACTATCCTTACATCCCTTTTGCAAGAATGAAAACCAAATAGGTTTGTGAGGAGTTGACTATCATTACATCCCTTTTGCAAGAATGAAAACCAAATAGGTTTGTGAGGAGTTGACATCCATCCCTTTTGCAAGAATGAAAACCAAATAGGTTTGTGAGGAGTTGACTATCATTACATCCCTTTTGCAAGAATGAAAACCAAATAGGTTTGTGAGGAGTTGACTATCATTACATCCCTTTTGCAAGAATGAAAACCAAATAGGTTTGTGGAGTTGACTATCCTTACATCCCTTTTGCAGAATGAAAAAAATAGGTTTGTGAGGAGTTGACTATCCTTACATCCCTTTTTGCAAAATGAAAACCAAATAGGTTTGTGAGGACTATCCTTACATCCCTTGAATGAAAACTATTTGTGGAGTTGACTACATTACCCCTTTTGCAAGAATGAAAACCAAATAGGTTTGTGAGGAGTTGACTATCATTACATCCCTTTTGCAAGAATGAAAACCAAATAGGTTTGTGAGGAGTTGACTATCATTACATCCTTTTGCAAGAATGAAAACCAAATAGGTTTGTGAGGAGTTGACTATCATTACATCCCTTTTGCAAGAATGAAAACCAAATAGGTTTGTTGACTATCATTACATCCCTTTTGCAGAATGAAAACCAAATAGGTTTGTGAGGAGTTGACTATCCTACATCCCTTTTGCAAGAATGAAAACCAAATAGGTTTGTGAGGAGTTGACTATCCTTACATCCCTTTTGCAAGAATGAAAACCAAATAGGTTTGTGAGGAGTTGACTATCCTTACATCCCTTTTGCAGAATGAAACCAAATAGGTTTGTGAGGAGTTGACTATCCTTACATCCCTTTTGAAAACAAATAGGTTTGTGAGGAGTTGACTATCATTACATCCCTTTTGCAAGAATGAAACCAAATAGGTTTGTGAGGAGTTGACTATCATTACATCCCTTTTTGCAAGAATGAAAACCAAATAGGTTTGTGAGGAGTTGACTATCCTTACATCCCTTTTGCAAGAATGAAAACAAATAGGTTTGTGAGGAGTTGACTATCATTACATCCCTTTTGCAAGAATGAAACCAAAATAGGTTTGTGCGGAGTTGACTATCATTACATCCCTTTGAGAGAATGAAAACCAAATAGGTTTGTGAGGAGTTGACTATCCTTACATCCCTTTTGCAAGAATGAAAACCAAATAGGTTTGTGAGGAGTTGACTATCATTACATCCCTTTTGCAAGAATGAAAACCAAATAGGTTTGTGAGGAGTTGACTATCATTACATCCCTTTTGCAAGAATGAAAACCAAATAGGTTTGTGAGGAGTTGACTATCCTTACATCCCTTTTGCCAAATAGGTTTGTGAATGAAAACATCCCTTTTGCAAAATAAAACAAAATTTTGTGAGGAGTTGACTATCATTACATCCCTTTTGCAAGAATGAAAACCAAATAGGTTTGGTTTGTGAAAACCAAATAGGTTTGTGAGGAGTTGACTATCCTTACATCCCTTTTGCAAGAATGAAAACCAAATAGGTTTGTGAGGAGTTGACTATCCTTACATCCCTTTTGCAAGAATGAAAACCAAATAGGTTTGTGAGGAGTTGACTATCATTACATCCCTTTTGCAAGAATGAAAACCAAATAGGTTTGTGAGGAGTTGACTTATCCTTTGCATCCCTTTGTGAGGAGTTGACTATCATGCAAAAACCAAATAGGTTTGTGAAACCAAATAGGTTTTGTGAGGAGTTGACTATCCTTACATCCCTTTTGCAAGAATGAAAACCAAATAGGTTTGTGTGGAGTTGACTATCATTACATCCCTTTTGCAAGAATGAAAACCAAATAGGTTTGTGAGGAGTTGACTATCATTACATCCCTTTTGCAAGAATGAAAACCAAATAGGTTTGTGAGGAGTTGACTATCATTACATCCCTTTTGCAAGAATGAAAACCAAATAGGTTTGTGAGGAGTTGACTATCATTACATCCCTTTTTGCAAGAATGAAAACAAATAGGTTTGTGAGAGGAGTTGACTTGTGAGGGAGTTAACTATCCTTACATCCCTTTTGCAAGAATGAAAACCAAATAGGAGGAGTTTCCTTACATCCCTTTTGCAAGAATGAAAAACCAAATAGGTTTGTGAGGAGTTGACTATCATTACATCCCTTTTGCAAGAATGAAAACCAAATAGGTTTGTGAGGAGTTGACTATCCTTACATCCCTTTTGCAAGAATGAAAACCAAATAGGTTTGTGAGGAGTTGACTATCCTTACATCCCTTTTGCAAGAATGAAAACCAAATAGGTTTGTGAGGAGTTGACTATCCTTACATTTGAATGAAAAACCAAATAGGTTTGTGAGGAGTTGACTATCCCTTTGCAAGAATGAAAACCAAATAGGTTTGTGAGGGAGTTGACTATCATTACATCCCTTTGCAAGAATGAAAACCAAATAGGTTTGTGAGGAGTTGACTATCATTACATCCCTTTTGAAAACCAAATAGAATGAAAAAGAATGAAAAAAAATAGGTTTGTGAGGAGTTGACTATCATTACATCCCTTTTGCAAGAATGAAAACCAAATAGGTTTGTGAGGAGTTGACTATCATTACATCCCTTTTGCAAGAATGAAAACCAAATAGGTTTGTGAGGAGTTGACTATCCTTACATCCCTTTGCAGAATGAAAACCAAATAGGTTTGTGAGGAGTTGAATCCTTACATCCCTTTTGAAAAAACCAAATAGGTTTGTGAGGAGTTGACTATCATTACATCCCTTTTGCAAGAATGAAAACCAAATAGGTTTGTGAGGAGTTGACTATCCTTACATCCCTTTTGCAAGAATGAAAACCAAATAGGTTTGTGAGGAGTTGACTATCATTACATCCCTTTTGCAAGAATGAAAACCAAATAGGTTTGTGCGGAGTTGACTATCATTACATCACTTTTGCAAATAGAATGAAAACATCCAAATAGGTTTGTGAGGAGTTGACTATCCTTACATCCCTTTTGCAAGAATGAAAACCAAATAGGTTTGTGAGGAGTTGACTATCCTTACATCCCTTTTGCAAGAATGAAAACCAAATAGGTTTGTGAGGAGTTGACTATCATTACATCCCTTTTGCAAGAATGAAAACCAAATAGGTTTGTGAGGAGTTGACTATCCTTACATCCCTTTTGCAAGAATGAAAACCAAATTTTGTGAGAAGTTGAAAACATCCCTTTTGCAAGAATGAAAACCAAATAGGTTTGTGAGGAGTTGACTATCATTACATCCCTTTGCAAGAATGAAACAAATAATTTGTGAAACCAAATCCGTTTTGCAAGAATGAAAACCAAATAGGTTTGTGAGGAGTTGACTATCATTACATCCCTTTTGCAAGAATGAAAACCAAATAGGTTTGTGAGGAGTTGACTATCCCTTTTGCAAAAATGAAAACCAAATATTTGTGAGGAGTTGACCCATCCCTTTTGCAAGAATGAAAACCAAATAGGTTTTGTGAGGAGTTGACTATCATTACATCCCTTTTGAAAACCAAATAGAATGAAAACCAAATAGGTTTGTGAGGAGTTGACTATCATTACATCCCTTTTGCAAGAATGAAAACCAAATAGGTTTGTGAGGAGTTGACTATCCTTACATCCTTTTGCAAGAATGAAAACCAAATAGGTTTGTGAGGAGTTGACTATCCTTACATCCCTTTGCAAGAATGAAAACCAAATAGGTTTGTGAGGAGTTGACTATCCTTACATCCCTTTTGAAGGAATGAAAACCAAATAGGTTTGAGGAGTTGACTATCCTTACATCCCTTTTGCAAGAATGAAAACCAAATAGGTTTGTGAGGAGTTGACTATCCTTACATCCCTTTTTGCAGAATGAAAACCAATAGGTTTGTGAGGAAATCCTTACATCCAAAATAAAACCAAATAGGTTTGTGAGGAGTTGACTATCCTTACATCCCTTTTGGAAAACCAAATAGGTTTGTGAGGAGTTGACTATCCTTCCATCCCTTTTGCAAGAATGAAAACCAAATAGGTTTGTGAGGAGTTGACTATCATTACATCCCTTTGCAAGAATGAAAACCAAATAGGTTTGTGAGGAGTTGACTATCCTTTGTGACATCCTCCTTTTGCAAGAATGAAAACCAAATAGGTTTGTGAGGAGTTGACTATCATTACATCCCTTTTGCAAGAATGAAAACCAAATAGGTTTGTGAGGAGTTGACTATCCTTACATCCCTTTTGCAAGAATGAAAACCAAATAGGTTTGTGAGGAGTTGACTATCATTACATCCCTTTTGCAAGAATGAAAACCAAATAGGTTTGTGAGGAGTTGACTATCCTTCCCATCCCTTTGCAAGAATGAAAAAAAAAATAGGTTTGTGAGGAGTTGACTATCATTACATCCCTTTTGCAAGAATGAAAACCAAATAGGTTTGTGAGGAGTTGACTATCATTACATCCCTTTTGCAAGAATGAAAAACCAAATAGGTTTGTGAGGAGTTGAAATAGGTTTGTGATCCTTATCCTTACATCCCTTTTGCAAGAATGAAAACCAAATAGGTTTGTGAGGAGTTGACTATCATTACATCCCTTTGCAAGAATGAAAACCAAATAGGTTTGTGAGGAGTTGACTATCATTACATCCCTTTTGCAAGAATGAAAACCAAATAGGTTTGTGAGGGAGTTGACTATCCTTACATCCCTTTTGCAAGAATGAAAACCAAATAGGTTTGTGACGAGTTGACTATCCTTACATCCCTTTTGCAAGAATGAAAACCAAATAGGTTTTGTGAGGAGTTGACTATCCTTACATCCTTTTGCAAGAATGAAAACCAAATAGGTTTGTGAGGAGTTGACTATCCTTACATCCCTTTTGCAAGAATGAAAACCAAATAGGTTTGTGCGGAGTTGACTATCATTACATCCCTTTTTGCAAGAATGAAAACCAAATAGGTTTGTGAGGAGTTGACTATCCTTACATCCCTTTTGCAAGAATGAAAACCAAATAGGTTTGTTTGACTATCCCTTTTGCAAGATCCCTTTTTTGAGGAGTTGACTATCATTCAAGAATGAAAACCAAATAGGTTTGTGAGGATTGACTATCATTACATCCCTTTTGCAGAATGAAAACCAAATAGGTTTGTGAGGAGTTTACTATCATTACATCCTTTTGCAAGAATGAAAACCAAATAGGTTTGTGAGGAGTTGACTATCCTTACATCCCTTTTGCAGAATGAAAACCAAATAGGTTTGTGAAACTATCCACATCCCTTTTGCAAGAATGAAAACCAAATAGGTTTGTGAGGAGTTGACTATCCTTACATCCTTTTTGCAAGAATGAAAACCAAATAGGTTTGTGAGAGTTGACTATCCTTACATCCCTTTTGCAAGAATGAAAACAAATAGGTTTGTGAGGAGTTGACTATCCTTACATCCTTTTTGCAAATAAAATAGGTTTGTGAGGAGTTGACTATCCTTACACATCCCTTTTGCAAGAATGAAAACCAAATAGTTTGTGAGGATTGACTATCATTACATCCTTTTGCAGAATGAAAACCAAATAGGTTTGTGAGGAGTTGACTATCCTTACATCCCTTTGCAAGAATGAAAACCAAATAGGTTTGTGAGGAGTTGACTATCCTTACATCCCTTTTGCAAGAATGAAAACCAAATAGGTTTGTGAGGTTGACTATCATTACATCCCTTTGCAAGAATGAAAACCAAATAGGTTTGTGAGGAGTTGACTGACATCCCTCAAGAATGAAAACCAAATCCCTTTTGACTATCATTACATCCCTTTTGCAAGAATGAAAACCAAATGGTTTGTGAGGAGTTGACTATCATTACATCCCTTTTTGCAAGAATGAAAACCAAATAGGTTTGTGAGGAGTTGACTATCATTACATCCCTTTTGCAAGAATGAAAACCAAATAGGTTTGTGAGGAGTTGACTATCCCTTTTGCATCCTTTTGCAAGAATGAAAAACCAAATAGGTTTGTGAGGAGTTGACTATCATTCCATCCCTTTGCAAGAATGAAAACCAAATAGGTTTGTGAGGAGTTGGTTGACTATCATTACATCCCTTTTGCAAGAATGAAAACCAAATAGGTTTGTGAGGAGTTTCCTTCCATCCCTTTTGCAAGAATGAAAACCAAATAGGTTTTTGTGAGGAGTTGACTATCCTTACATCCCTTTTGCAAGAATGAAAACCAAATAGGTTTGTGAGGAGTTGACTATCCTTACATCCTTTTGCAAGAATGAAAACCAAATAGGTTTGTGAGGAGTTGACTATCATTACATCCCTTTTGCAAAGAATGAAAACCAAATAGGTTTGTGAGGAGTATGACTATCCAAATTTCCTTACATCCCTTTTTGCAAGAATGAAAACCAAATAGGTTTGTGAGGAGTTGACTATCATTACATCCCTTTGCAAGAATGAAAACCAAATAGGTTTGTGAGGAGTTGACTATCATTACATCCCTTTGCAAGAATGAAACCAAATAGGTTTGTGAGGAGTTGACTATCCTTACATCCCTTTTGCAAGAATGAAAACCAAATAGGTTTGTGAGGAGTTGAAACATCCCTTTTGCAAATAGGTTTGTGAGGAGTTGACTATCATTACATCCCTTTGCAAGAATGAAAACCAAATAGGTTTGTGAGGAGTTGACTATCATTACATCCCTTTTGCAAGAATGTAGGTTTGTGATTTTTTATCATTACATCCCCTTTTGCAAGAATGAAAACCAAATAGGTTTGTGAGGAGTTGACTATCATTACATCCCTTTTGCAAGAATGAAAACCAAATAGGTTTGTGAGGAGTTGACTATCATTCCATCCCTTTGCAGAATGAAAACCAAATAGGTTTGTGAGGAGTTGACTATCCTTACATCCCTTTAAATGAAACCAAATAGGTTTGTGAGGAGTTGACTATCATTACATCCATTTGAAAGAATGAAAACCAAATAGTTTTGTGAGGAGTTGACTTACATCCTGTTTGTTTTGTGAGAATGAAAATGAAAAACCAAATTTTGTGAGGAATTGACTATCCTTACATCCCTTTGAAAGAATGAAAACCAAATAGGTTTGTGGGGAGTTGACTATCCTTTACATCCCTTTTGCTGAATGAAAACCAAATAGGTTTGTGAGGAGTTGACTATCATTACATCCTTTTTTGCAAGAATGAAAACCAAATAGGTTTGTGAGGAGTTGACTATCCTTACATCCCTTTTGCAAGAATGAAAACCAAATAGACTTGTCAGGATTCAACCATCATAATATCCTTTTTGCTAGAATGAAAATCAAATAAAAATGTGAGGATTTGACTTCCATTAATCCCTTTGAAAGAATGAAAACCAAATAGGTTTGTGATTACCATAATGGATCCATTTTGCAAGAATGAAAACCAAATAGTATTTAGTGGAATTGACTATCATAACATCCCTTTGCAAATTTTTTTTCATTTTGAGAATCCATAAGCTATATTGATCCCTGGACAGAATTTACCAAATATCATTTTTTGAAAGTTGACATTTTTTTTAAATGTTGATAATACCAAATAGGTTTGTGATGATTGACTATATGGATCCCTTTGCATAATATTTAAAATAGATAGAATTTAATAAAAACCAAATATTTTGTGAGGAGTTGACTATCTTCATCTAATTTGAAAGAATGAAAACTAAATAGTTTCATAAAAGTTGCCTATTTATTCCAACGTTTGCTGTGTACACCAAATACAAAATATTATATTTAAGTTATGCTTTGATCCATTTTGCCATAAAAATTTTATTTAAATTTACCCTTTGCAGAAATGATATATGATTCAATAGCTTGATTCATTGAAAAAATGATTTTTAAAACATCATAATAAATGCTTTTGCTCATATCAATTAAATCGGTAAAAACTGTGGCCATTTAACAATATTTTCAAACCTTATTTAGATGATTTTAATGGTCCATGGTGGATATGATATGATAATGATGATAGTGGTGGTAAAATAATAGACAATTGACAAATTATTTTTTCTGAATCCAAACTTTCTTCATTTCTGAGATGAGGTATTATGTAATTTATTCATACTATTGTTCTCATCTTTGTTGAAATTTTATATCGTTTTAGCTGTTGTTGGTTAAAGGCATTCTTCATACTTTAAACAAATGCATTCTTTTATAGAACTTAAAATAATTATGTCCATTTCATACATTGTCCTTTGTTTAATTTTCATATGATTCCTGATATAATGTGAGATTGTGTGAAAATTGTAGTTTATAGTGAAAAATAAACCTCAGATAGAGTTAAAACACATCAGGCTATATGACGGTTCCAGAGTATACAGGTTCAATTCCTGTCGGAGGATTTTTCTATGAAAATTTCTTGGACAATTTAAGGCCGGTAAAATTTTTAAATATTTGTATATAAAAGAATGTATAAAACATAAATATGTCTTAAAATAATTGTCAGACATTGTCCAATGAGTGTGTGTGTGTGT
>CAHIKZ030001427.1:122500-180000 GCA_903632075.3 Acanthosepion pharaonis | reverse complement strand
ATAGAGAGATAATGAGAAAGAGAGAGAAAGAGAGTGAAAGAAATATAATATTTGCATATTCTTTTTTTCATATGAATTTAAATACTTTTCAAAATTTAAATACTTTTCAAAATACTTTTTAATACACACAAAAAAGTATTTTTTATTTATTCAGCTATTGCAAGCCCTTTTCTGTGTTTAGCAATTTTTCAAAATGGGTGGCTGTTTATTTTAAACATTCTCAGGATCTATTGTTCCCTTCATGCTTTCTTAGGACCGTGTCAATGTGCTGATAGCCGGAAATAATTTTACTCATTTTGTTTATTAAATTATTCGATTTCTGTCTCCAGCTTTATCTGTTTTAATATATACTATTCTACTAATTTTACTCTATATTATATACTATTCTACTAATGGTTTTTTCACTTTCATTTTTAGTTCTCATATATATTTTGACAGTATGGAGTTATTTTTATGTCTTTCATAAGTGAATGATAGCAAATCATTGGTATATCTTAGCATTGATGACATTGAATAAAGAATAAAAAAAAAACAAATTACTAAACAGCAATGATACAAAAATACTAAAAAAACTATGTAACTCTAGAAACAAAACTAAATGTCAAGTACAAAGAAATTTCTGACAGGAAAATATAAGGTAAAAGTGACAACAAAAGCAGGTGTATGAGATGATTCACACAAAGGTGACAATCATGCCAATTGTCCTCAGAATGCTAGGAAAAGCCTGTTGATGAAGCAACTAGAAATTAAGGAAAAAAAAAAAACAATTCAGGCGACAAAATTACACATAAAATCAACACTGACGAAAGTGAACATAAACAAAGCAGCAAAACCAGACAGAATTGTAGTGGAGATGCTAGCAGCTTTAGATGATTTTAGCATTAACAAGATTACAGATATAATAAATGAAATATACAACAGTGGTGATATACTGGAAGAACAATGTAGTTAAATTTTTATAACACTGCCTGGGAAGCCAGGTACAAGTGAATGCAGACTCCATCAGAAAATCAGCCTAATGACCCATATAACATAATTTATCTGAATTCAGAAGAATAGAGTGCCCAGGAGAATTAGACCAGAAATTGAACAAGAACAATGCAGATCCTTGGAAGACGTTGAAACAAGGAATGCAATATTTGTGCCCAGAATGATATATGAAAGAACAATACAAATGCAAAGTATTTATACCAATGTTTTATGGATTATAAAAATCATTTGAAAAAGTAGGTCACAAAGAACTGTGGGAATTGCTTAACAAATCTGGGAAGGATATTAGAATAATAAAGAACTGATACTGGCAGCAAAGTGTATGCGTATAGATAAAAAAATGAATTTACTAACAATACAAAAATAGAAAGGGGTGTAAGACAAGGATGTGTCTTTTCAACAGACATATTCAACCTGTACAATGAAGCAATTATGAAAGAATTAGAAGTCTTCCAGTGATTTATTATTGATGGCAACAATGTTAACTACATAAGATAATCAGATGACACAGTTTTGATAGCAGCTACAGAAAGGAAATGACAAGCAATATTGACGATAGGAAAGGAAAGCAAGAAGAAAGAACTAATCATCAGTTGTAAAAAGAAAGAATGTATGGTTGTCAGCAAAAGGGCGAGTCCAGGATGCAAACTACAAATTAGAGATGTCAAAATCAAGCAAGTACAGAGATTTAAATATCTGGGAAGTCTTTTAACAGAGGATGGAAAATGTGTCACTGAAATCTGAAAACACATTGGAATAGCAAAAGATTCCTTCCAAAAGCTAAACAATGTATTAAGAAATTGGAAATTATAGACAAGGAAAAGATTTTTTCCACTAACAATCAGTTGTAAGAAGAAAGAATATCTGGTTGTCAGCAAAAGGGACAACCATAGATGTGAGCTACAAATTAGAGATGTCAAAATCAAGGAAGTACAGAGATTTAAATATATGAGAAGTCTTTTAACAGAGGATGAAAAATGTGGCAGTGAAATCTGAAGATATATTGGAATAGCAAAAGATGCCTTCCAAAAGTTAAACAAAGTATTAAGAAATTGGAAAATGAAATAAAGAATGTCTGGTTGTTAGCAAAAGGAGAGCCATAGATTCGAGCTACCAATAAGAGATGACGAAATCAAGCAAGTATGGAGACTTAAATATCTAGGAAGTTTTTTTTAACAGAGAGAGGATGGAAAATGTGTCACTAAAATTTGAAGACACATTGGAATAGCAAAAGATGCCTTCCAAAAGCTAAACAAAGTATTAAGAAATTGGAAATTATAGACAAGGAAAGAGAGAAGAAAACACTAACAATCAGTTGTAAGAAGAAAGAATATCTGATTGTCAGCAAAAGGGACAACCATAGATGTGAGCTACAAATTAGAGATGTCAAAATCAAGCAACTACAGAGATTTAAATATCTGGGGAGTCTTTTAACAGAGGATGAAAATGTGTCACTGAAATCTGAAGACACATTGGAATAGCAAAAGATGCCTTCCAAAAGCTAAACAAATATTAAGAAATTGGAAATTGCAATAGAGAATGTATGGTTGTCAGCAAAAGGGGTAGCCATAGATGTGAGCTACTAAGTAGAGATATCAAAATCAAACATGTAAAGAGATTTAATTATCTGGGAAGATAACAATGGATGAAATAGAGAAAAAAGTTCTTGGCTGTTGTGTAATATCAGTCCCCCTACATTGCAGTGCATGTTTGACAATCCTCACAAATGAAGTAAAGATGTGAAGCAGAAAAAGGTGGTTCTACAGAAGGATGCTGAGAATACGATGAACTGAACATATGACTAAAGACAAAGTTTTAGAGAAAATTTAAATAAAAAGCTTGTTGCAGGCATACAGCAACTTGATGCCATTTGTGATGAATGCATCTATCAACAACCGACTTGTCGACACTTGCACAACTAGATGTAAGCTGAACTGTCAAGATTACGTTCTCTGTACGTATACTGTCATCTATGTTGCCAAAACTTTCTAGGATTTCTTGAAACTTTTAGAAACATCCTGAAAGTCCTTGAAACTTGTAGAAAGTTCTAGAAAAGTATCCATTCCTTGTCTGAAAATAAGTTAGTTTCAAGAAAATTTTGGTATTAAGTGATCAGAGCTTTGAGAATAGGCCTGAAAAAGCATGCAGAAGTTAGAAACTAATGAACATGTTCATACTGTAATTTTTTTTAAGCATTCAACCCCAAGCAAGGCGGGAAGCCACTAGCATGCAAAGGGTTACAGAGAATTGGAGTGAGACCAAATAGGAATGATAGAGGAAAAAATGGATAGGGGATAGGTCAAGGCATCTGGAGACATCAATTGACATTACATTTAAATAGTTGGAGATTATAGCTATCAAGGAAAACAAGAAATGAAGAGGGAGTTCCACAGGCGAGAAGTGCGAGACATGAAGCTATTGGAGTAGAAGAGACGGCTACATTTAACAGTTTCACAAGTTGAAGGATGAGAGCGAGATGCCAGCCTAGTTGAGCGCTTAAATTCACGAAGTCTGGGAACCAGCGAAAGCAGCTCATTGGAGCAGTTACCATGAAAGTATTTGTAATAAAGACAGAGGGAGGCAACGGCACGTCTGTGAGAGAGCGGCTACAGACGAGATGCCAGATCAGGGCCAATTACATAAAAGAATAACTCAAAATATCTCCGTTAAAAACAAAACAAAACAAGGTACTACTACAAAACAATCTTTGATGTAAGTAAATGTTATATACATGTAATATAGATATAGGAAATCGACTATAAATCTATACAAAAAGTACACACCTATTAATATACACCTATTAATATACACCTATTAATATACAACTATTTGTGATAGATAAATTGTCGTCTAAACGACGCGAAAATGAGAATAACACTGATATCTCATTTTAACAGACATAATTGCCAAACTTTTACAAAAATATCTTGAAATGAGTAAATTTATTCAATAAAATCCCTATTGGCTTCAACAACGGCTCCAAATGACTTCAGAATCTCCTGCAACACTTCTGGATGGTCTCCTTGTTTAAGTTGGGGAATGCTGCCATAATCCTTGCCTTCAGTTTATCTACGGTGTTACAAGGGGTTTTGCTCAACTGCACCCTATACATAATAATCAATGGGCTTGCAGTATGGGGAGTTAGGTGGCCAGATGTAAGTGGTGATGTGTGGTTGCAGAAATTGTCTGACAGCCGTGATTGGGTTCTCCTGCTTGTGTCGCATGGTGCAGAGACCATTTGCTAGACATAGGGCCTGTCAGCAGCAACCCCTCTTGATCCAAAGTAGAACTACCTCCTCAAGGTACGTGATATAGGCCTACGTGTTGAATCTGAGACACTCACCAACAAATTCGGGAGTTCTTTTCTTATGAGAACGATCAGACTGAGTTTTTCAAGCTGTCGTGCCATCGTAATCAACGTTAGACTCATCTAACTCTTTTCAAATCGTTTATACTATCTCAAACACTCTAAAATGTTCGTATTGGAGCTTCCGGTGCGAATGCGAAGCAATACAGCATGCCAAATTTATGGTGGAGTGAATTGGATCATAGCACTCTTTTTCTCACAGACAGCGCCCAACTGACCCTATTATACTGTGCAGTCGGCAAAATCAAAAACAAACAACGCGCACATGTGAAATAAAAAAAATGGCGACATGAAAACAATTTACCCATCGCATCTTGTATACACACACACACACATATACATACATATATTCCTGTAGCTATATATATATATATATATATATATATATATATATATATATGCGGACTTGTATGCAGGTCACTAACGTGACTGAAGTATCAGATATAGCACAAACATAAAAACTGAATGAAGTTGATGGATCCTCATACGTCGAAATCGACAGCAGAGTTCATCATATATACAAATATTAATACATTATATATATATATATATATATATATGTGTGTGTGTGTGTGTGTGTGTGTGTGTGTGGAAGAATTAGGAACAGAAACATTAATAATGAGCGGGAAGTGGATAAAGTAATCAGGAGGACAGTAGATAGCAATTGATATTGTATTTAAATTATTGCAGATTAAATTTGGCTGGAAAGCATGGAACTGGAAGGGAGTTCCAAAAGAAAGGCCGTAAAGCCACTAAGACACAAGGGGTTACAGGCTGTGGAAGAATTATGGACAGAAACGTTAATAATGAGCGGGAAGAGTTAAGAGTAATCAGGATGTCAGTAGATAGCAATTGATATTGCATTCAAAATTTTGCATATTAAAGTTGGTTGGAAAACAAGGAGCCGCCAAGGAGTTCCGCAAGAATGGCAGTAAAGCCACTAAGACACAAGGTGGTTACTGTGTGTGGGAAAAATAAAAAACAGATACATTTTTAAGGAAAAACAATAGAATAAATAATCTGGAAGACAGTAGATAGCGATTGACACTGCATTTAAATTTTTGCAGATTGAAGTTGACAGGAAACCATGGAGTCGAGATAGTTCCACAAGTGAGACTTGCGAGAAAAAATGTTAGCATACAACTCACAGTTACATCTAGCCAACTCAACTGTAAATTGAAGACAACTTGTTGCGCCTAAATTCATAAAGTCTACGTACCATAGCGAAGAGCATTATTTATTCGTAAAATTACAAAATGTGGCACAAGGGCAAAATGGGGAAAAAGGATGGTCTTAACATTAAACTTAGCTAGTCACAATCACTGACCCAAACATACTACTGTCGAACAATCACGTGGTCAAGATAACCACTCAGTTGTGGAGCAAGCTGAGTGAAGAACTAATTCAACATAGAGACAGAGCCATTTATGGTGCAATGGAGCATCTCATTATGCTAAAGTGGGATAGTCCATTGCTTGGGCTATGATTGGCTGCTGGTACCTGAGTGGAAGTATTACTATATAAATACTAGCATGATTTCTCAGTTTGCAGGATATGTATTAAGTTACAACCTGCTTTATTTTTGTCTGCCAGCTGGACGCTAGTTGGAACTCTTACGCCGGTAAGTGCTTTATTATTATTGTTATTCTACAACTACAATATTCCTTATATTCTTACTTACCTTACTACATCCACCATAATACCTCATTGTCTCTATAATAGTCCTAAGTAGTCGCCATTTGTGCAATTCATTGTGTGTCGGGTATGGCAATAAAATGACAATTTTTAAATATCTAAACCACAATGAATATTTACAAATGTGAAACAAAACTATATACAAGAAACCAAACAAAATAATAATAATAAAACCCCCACAATCATTCAATGTGGCAGAAACATCAGTTAACTGGACGAAATCAATACGGCACTTTAATTCATTCCAAGCACTCACTCAACCACACACTCATTCAAGCACAATAACAAATACGAAAATCACACCCGAAACGAAAGGCGCCCACCAGAGAACTGAAGGTTCTGCTCACCTAAACGGGAGAGGGAAGGGGAATTAAACTAAAGAAATTAGGGACAGAAATAAAAGGGGTTAATGAGCATACATTCCCTAGCTAAGTTAACTTGAAAGAAGAAACTCAGGACCCTAAACTAGCCTAAATCTGGGCATGGTTAGCTAATGTTTAAAGCAGAGAGAATAATATCCTGATGCCTAACCGGCATCAAAGTGCCACTCAAAGTCATCCCCTTTTACTTGACTCAAACGCGCATGGCTCACCCACCTTTTGCCAAATTCTGATGGAGCGGAACCGCCGCCTTTCCATCCTAACCTTAAATTTAAGCTGATGCTTAAAGTACAAGATTAGTTGGGAAGAAGTGAACTTCTCGTCCCCATAGAATTTTTTCTGACGCGTCGTCTAAATCACGACTTTCATAACAAGTAAGCAAAAGAACACTTAGTATTCAGCCTTCGTCAACGGCGGTACCACATTGCGACAGATTGAAATGGCCTCAAGAACTTTCCGCTTTCAAAGAACTTGATTCTTTCAATAAACTTGCACAACAGAACTATGAGCCTGAAATGAAAGAAAGCGTGACCCGGGGTCTCCACTTTCCCATCACAGCGGGCGCAGTTTAGATATTTCTCCTATCCCGCAGAACAAAATCTTTTGACGACCCAGAGGTTTCTGCGAATCAGCAGCCAGGTGAGTGATGCCTCATCGTTAGTGAGGCATTTCAACCCGGGTACCCACGGCCATATTGAGCGAGCCTCCTGCTTCGCAAACCGAGCTCGTCAATCAGATAATCAGGTACGGACCCCATAACTTGACATTCACGATAGGAGCACTCGCTTCGGGTTAAACGGCGGACTTTCTCCGCACATGAATACACACTTCTCAGGAATGGGAAGTTTTTACGGACGGCATTTTTTTTAACCCAGCCATAACTACCAGAGCTTGGGTCTTATTGATAAGCAAGGAGGCCAACTCTGCCCTAGCTAAGGCTACGTCCCCACTATCTCGGGATTTAATCGTCCGATCAACTTTTTGCTCACAAGCCGTTTGCGCCGCTAATCTATCTCGATTAAGTCAACGACTATATTTAGCAGCAAACGAACTAATTTGGGATTTTAAATTATCCCACCACATATTCCCAACCACAGCCCCCGTCAACTCCAGGTGTAAGTAACATTAGTAGCAGCTGGTCCCGGAAATTTTGCTCACCAAATAATGAAGAATCCAATTTACAGTAGCCAGCTACCCTGACGTTAGCCTTATCTAAGTGTACATTACACGAACCCGGACTAGCCTATGATCCGAGTAAACTATATAATGAAAACTTGGACACCCTAAGAGCCCTAATTGACTCTCCTAACTAAGACTCGGTCGAGGTAGCAAGAACGCACCTCCTTAACCGAGTCGCACTTATTCTTCCAAGTCCACACTACCTACATGTTCATTACGGTACTTATCGACAAGATTAAACCTATCGATAAAGTCCCTAAATGCTTTCAGGTCCTGGTTGTTAGTACCTGATCTTGCCCCTACATGATCTCTATCGGGGTCAAGGACGGCATTCCAATTGTCCGCTTAAACTACCCGATGCTTTGACGTCAAAAACGGCTCGATCTGCTGAAAACATATCAGGCCGCTCAGAATGGTCATTGGTCTCATAAAAACCAAGGAGCCTTATCCTTCATGGTAACATCCACCAAGCAAAGCCTGTATGCCAGAACTGCGAAGAGAAGAGCGTACGCAGCCTTCAAAGACTTATTCACCAGCCAGGAGACACCTATCCAGCGTCCATCAAAACATGCTACATAGAGGGAAAAACTCTAGACAGAATGCCTTCATAATCGTGAGTAGAAAACCAGATCTCCTGCACGCAGCATATATTCACCCCGAGACGCTGAAAGTCACGAGAGAGCCTCTCCCTGCATGATTCCGAACTCAAGCCACTGGCATTTACACTAGCCAACCATAGAGGCATTATCAAACTGATTAGGGTCGCTCTTCTGCACTGAACATGGCCGGAGTGAGAAAACCGATGGCCTGTCCCATTAATACTGTGCCCATCTCACTCTTCGATGGTGTCGTCAAGAAACAGGCCACTAATGTCCCGGCAAACGTTAATTTTAAAGACCTATACAGGGATGGGTGAATGTAAACGTGGACCCTCCCTGTTTCAAATCCGTCATTTTTTCATCTTGCATATAAGGCGCTGGTGGGGGTGGGGCACTAATGTAAGAGACATGTTCTCCTCCTCTTTCATGTCCCATATCTTCCTCATACCCGGCCCAGATAACTCAACTGTCAGCAGACTTTTTCGCATTTTTTAATTTATCTGGAATTTTTTCCTTTTACATGCCGAAAATTCTACAGGTATTTCAAATCTTTCGAGTTTCGAATTTGTGCGAAAATTCGGTCCGCTTGTTCCCTGGGTACTCGGCAGACGTCTTCCCCAGGTAAATATGGCGGTTTTATTTTTTTCTTTTGTCCTCTATAAGTGGGGCTTTTGGTCATCTTTTTCTTTTTGTAGCTTCAGCTTTTCTGGGATTTTGACAAGAAGTGTGAGTAGGTGTTGATAAGGGAGTTGTTCTGGGTGTATGGACAGCTGTATACTTAAAATGGGAAGATAGTGGCAATGGTATGTTTTTAACTGATCCTTTTTTGCTTTAATAGGTGCGTTTGTGGTGGACTAAATGTTTTCTTGGATGTTGGGGGAAGACGGAGCAAAGGATGAGGGGCCAAGCACCCCCAACGGCTTTGGCTTATTCACCCACTTAGCGTCCATATTCTTCAGTTTCCGTAGTTTCTCAGTTTACTCCTAGCTGCGCCCAGTTTTCTTTTGTATTCCTGATGCAGATGTTGCATGCAATACTGGGGCATCGCCCTTAAAGCTGGTATGGGGCAGTTAATGTTATTATCCCTCTGACCCTACAAGCGACACTACATTCCTCTTCTTCCTTCGCCTTGCTTGCACCAGCGGAAGGCATCGGGATTTTTGTGAAATGTGAGACGGGACACAACCGAAGGGTTTTCTGCACCGGTGCGTGCCGCTGGTAGGCCCATTACAGACGCCATAAAACTAACAGTATCGGCCAGAGGGGACTTTGGCCACCTGCGACCAGAAGCTTTCTTCTCTAGACAGGAGGAGAGGTGACCAGTCTTTTTACACCTTCAACAAGTAGGTCTTCTGGCATTTTCCGTCCACAAAAGTCTAAACAGTTGGAGACGGAGACGAAGGCCAATCAATCGAGTATAATATCAAAGTTCTATCCCCCACTCAGATAGTCAGAAGTGGCACCTAAAATTTGTCCGCACTTCAAGAAAAATGCATGGAGGTACTCTATCGACTCATGAGAAGGGACCTCAAATACTGTCACAATGGTCCGCCGACTCTCATACTCGGTCTGTAGTATGAGGTCTTTTTTTTTAATCAATTCTTGCCTGGCCATTTCTAGGCAATTTTCAGCTGTGGGCAGCAGTACGTCCCGCACAAAAAAGGTTCCTTTTATAACACTTTGGGGTTCAATCCCCAGGGACATGAGTGAGTTAGTCACTGTGTCTTTCGTGGAGCGACAAATTTTTGCGCGTACACTACAAGACCGGCTCCATTCTCCTTTCCAATATCTTTCATTCTTGGACGTCTTCTACGAGCCCATCTTCTTTTACAAGATTTGCGTAGTTCTTAGACTTTCCAAGAATTCCGCGTAATTTATTATGCAACTAGGTGAGGGGCTTCTAGCAGGACGGCGATTACCCAGCATTCAATTTATTTGATGCCTCGGTAGACTAGCTTGGCACGTTTTTGCTTTCTTTTGTTTTTTCTGTAGTTTATTTGTCACCATTGATTTTACTATCTTGGGATTTGGGGGTTGACTCCAACCGCGAACCCCAACTTGTTTTTCTTTTATCGGGTGGGTCTGCCTTAGAAACAGACATAAAATGACATTTTTTAACTTGTGTCGGTAATATTGATAATCTTCGTCACAATAATGTGTTAGGCGGGAAATTTTTTGCATATAAATTATAATTGTATTATGGAGGGTGGGGGAGGGAAAAATAGAAAACACCAACAAAAATTAAAACCGAAAAGAAGGTTCGTCGGAAAACAAAAAAAATAAGGTTCCCTGAAAATAAAGTGCAGCAAGAAACAAAAAAAGTTTCCCCGAAAATAAAGTTCGTAGAAAAACAAAAAAAATAAGGTTCCCCGAAAATAAAGTTCGTCGAAAACAAAAAAAGGTTCACCGAAAATAAAGTTCGGCGAAAGACAAAACAAAAAAAGGTTCCCCGAAAATAAAGTTCGTCGGAAAACAAAAAAAAAAAAAAATAAGGTTCCCCGAAAATAAAGTTCGTCGAAAAACAAAAAAAGGTTCCCCGAAAATAAAGTTCGTCGGAAAACAAAAAAAAAAGTAGGTTCCCTGAAAATAAAGTTCGTAGAAAAACAAAAAAAAAAGTAGGTTCTCTGAAAATAAAGTTCGGCGAAAAACGAATACAGGTTCACCGAAAAAAAAAAAAAAAAAAGTTTCCCCGAAAATCTAGTTCGGCGAAAAACAAAAAAAGGATCACCGAAAATAAAGTTCATAGAAAAACAAAAAAAAAATTATGTTCCCCGAAAATGAAGTTCGGCGAACAAACCAAAACTAAAGTTCGTTCAAAAGACGAAAAAAGTGCTTAAACTAAAAAAAAGAAAAGAAAAAACAAGAAAAAAAAAACCCTTAAAAAAAACAAAAAACAAAAAAACAAACACCCCCCCCAAAAAAAACGAATAAACTTTAAGAAAAATAGAGTAAACAAAACTAATAATCTGGGTAAACTAAGAATCTGAGTTTAACCCATCAAGATAAAATAAATCTCGGTCGATACCGAAGAGGATAAAAAAAAAAAAAAATGAAAAACTTTACTGACAAGAAAATTAAATATTCAAAACGGCTAAATAAAAATAGGTTTTCTTTTCAATAAGTGTCCATATTTTTTTTATTGTAAAAGAAACTATAAATAAATGAAAACCTGTAAATTAAACGCTAATAAATTAAAACAAAAGGTAATAATCTGGTATGACTTGGTCAGACACAAAAAAAAAAAAAAAAAAAAAATTAAGGCGTAAAAACTGAAAAAAGACTGACAAGAAAAAAAAAATCAAAAAATTAAATTCAAACAAAAAATTATTAAGCACAATAATGATAATTAACTTAACGGACAGTTTGGGCCAAAAATTCACTTCTTTGTATGCTTTTTCAAAAAAGTCTGCAGATCAAGCTTAAACAACTTCAGACTCTACCAGTCTGAAAATCGGCTAAATCTCGTCACTAACGTGACTTCGAAAAAACCGTGACTAGGAAATCATCCCAACAATTACCATAAAAGTATTTATACAAAAGGCACAGGGAAGCAAGTTTTAGAATCTGGACAGAAAAATTTCAGAAAAAAATAAAAAAGAGGATCAGTTTTGTTATGGTCCAGGGTCCGTGTACCCCGGGTGATAGTCCACGGGTAGAACCAATAAAGAAGAACTCGAACACAGGTATGGAATAACAGATATATTACAAACAGGAATATATACAGAGAAGTAGAAAGTGTTAGTACGAACAATTAGGTTTAGTAGTAATTGTCTGAACACGACTCTGTTTCGGACTGCCTCTGACTCGACTGACTGACTCGCTCGCTCTGAGTGACTGACAGACTCCTGACGGACTTCATTCCAGATTTCAGACTGACAGTATTTAGTCAAAGCCCCCACGAGGGCATCATGTGGCACAAGGCCAGTTTAACGTGGGATCTCCGAGCCCGTGTGCTCGGCCAAAAATATGGCCTTTGAACCTGTATAAACGGGTTCAGGGTTGGTTTACCTCCCCGAGAGAGACTCCGCCCTTCGGCGTAGCCTCGTTCGGGTTCCTCCCCGCCCGAAGGCAGAGAGTTCAACCGATCAGCCTGTAAGCCGGTCGACCGACTTCAGACTGAACAGTATTTAGTCACCCCCACCCCACGAGGGAATCATGTGGCACAAGGCCGGTTTAACGTGAGATCTCCGAGCCCGTGGGCTCCGCCCAAAATATGCCCTTTGGACCCGTATAAACGGGTTCAGGGTCGGTTTACCTCCCCGAAAGAGACTCCGCCCTTCGGTGTAGCCTCGTTCGGGTTCCTCCCCGCCCGAAGGCAAAGAGTTCAACCGATCAGCCGGTCACCCGACTTCGGACTGAACTCCCTGCTTCCTCTTGAGGCGCAGTATTTATTACGTATGGAATAGTCCATCATGTTATTATGGGTAAGATCCCATAACAAGTTGATAAAAATATACAGGCTTATGGATATCTTATTATTTTCATTATTCAATTTAATGAGAAACCTGCGAAAATCATTGCTGAACATGACTCATATTTTGTTCTTGCAATGAGAAATCGATGATCTTTATTTCAGTACGATTTCCATTATTCAATTTGCTATGAAATCTGCTTAAACCATTGATTAATATGGCGATCACAGTTTGTAATTGCAAAGAGAAATTGTCAACATTTATTTCTATACGATTTCCATTATTCAATTTGTTATAAAATCTGCTAAAACCATTGCTGATCATGGCAATCATATTTTGTAAATGTAAAGAGCAATTAACAACGATTTCCATTGTTTAATTTATGATAAAGCTTTCTATATTATTGCTGAAGTTGGTAATTATATTTTGTAATTCAAATAAGTTAGTTTCCTTTATTTTAATACCATTTTCATTTTTTAATAACCTATAAAACTGCTTACATAATTTATATCAGCCACCACATTCCAAAGGCTTTAACTAAGTTTATTTTCATATGTTTTACATTGACGATTTTTTTTATAAATCCTATTAACTTCATTGATTAACTTGACAATCATAGTATGTAATACTAAAGAAAAATTAGTCAAGAAACTATTTACGAAGAAAAATACTGACAATATCTTCGCAACCATATTTTGTAATTCTAAAGATAATCCTTTAAGCTTTATTTTAATACGATTTCCGTTGTTCAATTTACTATAAATCTTGCAAAAATCATTGCTTGTATTGGTAATCATATTTTGTAGTTTTAAAGATAATTTAATACATTTATTTTCATACGATTTACACCAATGAATTATTATTTCTAGACTTGTCAATCCTATTTTATACTTCCATAAAAAAATTAACAGCCTTCATTTAAATACGACTTACATTATTTAATTTGCTATTAAATACTGCTAAAATCCTTTTTGATATTTGCAATATGTTGTAATCTTGACAATCATATTTTGTGATATTAAAGAGAAATTAACTACATTTATTTTAAACTCAATTCCATTGTTCAGTTTACTACAAACACCTGCTAAAATCATTGCTGATCTTGTGAATAATATATTTTACAATTTAAATGCAATGTCAAAAATTTTAAATGCAATGTCAATTGCTATCAACTGACCTCTTGATTACACTTTTCCTCTCCCGCACATTATAATTGATTCTCATCCTAATTCTTCGACACCCTGTAATCATTGTGTCTTAGTGGCTTTACAGCCTTGTTTGTGGAACTCCTTCCGGCTCCATGCTTTCCAGCCGACTTTAAACTTCAAACATTTAAATGCAATGTCAATCGCTATCTACTGTTCTCCTGATTACTCTTTCCTCTTCCAACTCACTATTAAAGTTTGTGTTCCTAATTTTTTACACACCTTGTAACCGCCTTGCATCGTAGTGACTCTAATGGTTTGCTTTTGGAAGTCCCTACCAACCGCTCTATACTTTCCAAGCTAATTTAAGCGGTAATAATTTGAATGCAATATCAATACTGTCCTCCTGTTTACGTTTTCCTCTTCTATCTCATTTTTAATGTTTCTGTTCGTAGTTATTCCAAACGTAAAGCTAACCCCTTGTGTCTTAGTGGCTTTACTGCCTTGCCTGTGAAACCGCTTCAGACTCCGTGTTTTCCAGCTGACTTTAATCTCCAAAAATTTAAATGCAATGTCAATCGCTATCTATTATCCTCCTGATTACTCTTTCCTCTTCTCACTCATTATTATTGTTTCTGTTCCTAATTCTTACACAACCTGTAACCCCTTTTGTCTTAGTGGCTTTACTGTCTTTATTTTGGATAGGGATTAACCCCATCACTAAGCAGTCAAAGAAAATAAGAACTGGTTAAAAGTACATTAGGTAGCGAGATCCTGGTTCTGATTGAGGGTATACACCGTGTAATTTCTCTATCTTTCTTTTTTCTACCTGACTCGGAGCTACTGCAGTTTTCTTTTTGTTGTTGTCGTCGACACACTGCCATCTGCACATCTTATATGTTAAGATAGTGGTCAACAATAACAAAACCTTAAAGGACTTCTAGTTCTCTGAGTATCCGCTTCCTATAGAGTCATCCATGTTTTATGACCCTTATAATTTTGTATACTTGTTCAGTTAATTTTCGATTCGTATGTAAGAGAGATTTACCTCCTGCATTATTCTAATATTGTTTGCACATAAATAACCACAGAGAATCACTATGGATGATGTTAAACTACAGGAAAGCAACAATTTGCACTTTCTTGGACTGACATCAAGTGGAGTGACTATATCAAATCAATTGTTACATCTCCTGCAAGGAAAGTTGGTTCACTTTGTCGTCCTAGAAATGTTTTCTCGGCAGGAATACATCATGCACACTATCTACCATTTGTTCGTGCATGAACAATGTTGCTATATCTGGTCTGGTGCTACTGCTGTATATTTCAAGATTCTTGACAAAATTCAAGGAAGAATCTGCAATATAATCAATCCTGATCTGGTATCTCGACTTCAGTCACTTTCCCACCGACATGGCGTGGCTTCCCTTTGCCTTTTCTACAAATATTTCCATATCAAATGTTCTGATGACATTTTTTCCTTAGTGCATCGGCTGCATGAATTTGAACATGCTACTAGATTGGTAACTGTGACTCAGCGTTTTACTGTTAAATACAACCGTCTTTACTATTCTAAGATTCTATTCTCGCACTTCTCAAATCTGAAACTTTTTTATTTTCTTGTTTCCGTGCCACCTATGATCTTCAAAAATTTAGATGCAGCATCAATCACAATCTTTTGTCTTCCTGATTCCTATTCTTTTATTGTCCTCACATTTTTTTCTCAATCTCTTCCAGTAATCCCCAGCACCTTAGTGATATTATCAACTAGCTTTGGGGTGAAATGATAAAAGTATGATTAGAAAAAAAATGATTAAAAAAGTTTCTTGTGGCAGTTAAAGACTGCTTTGTGTCGGGCATTTAAATGAATTTACTCTGGTCTTCCGGTATATCACCATTGTCGTATATTGAATTTATTTATCTTTATAATCTCGTCGATGCCAAAGTATCTAAAGTTGCAAGCATCTCTATCACAATCACACGTAGTTCTACTAATTTGTTACTTTCTGTCTTCACCAGTACCGATATTAACTTAGATTTTAATATTTCAGACCCTTCTATATTTTTACGTATTGTTGGTCTTTTTAATTTCATCGTGAAACAATTCTCCTTTGTATTCGTTCCATCATTGAAGTGTTTTACTTTCTTTCGTTATTAATATATATATATATATATATATATATATATATATATATATATATATATATATATATATATATATTATTGTTATTAATATTACTTGTTTTAATTTATAATGAATGCATTTTTGTCCTGTCATTTCTTTTAATCTTTTATGAATATCTATATCTATGTTATATCTATAATTTATGAATATCTGTCTTACGCTTATTCTTTCTATGTTTGTACTCTTTTCGATCGGCTATTTGCCTAAAAGAATTTTTTTTAATGTTTGTTCTAATATTCATTATTCTGTACTACACATTGTTAAAGGTTGCCATCTATTTTTGGCAATAGATGGCAAACTCTACCATATCAAGAATTTCATATTTGCTGATTTTTTTGCGTATCTTGTATTAGTTATGTTGATCTCTTTCAATGATATTATTAGAGCTTCTCATAAAAAAAGCAATTTGAATTTCAGATC
Organism: Acanthosepion pharaonis; assembly: GCA_903632075.3. Classification (NCBI taxonomy): domain Eukaryota; kingdom Metazoa; phylum Mollusca; class Cephalopoda; order Sepiida; family Sepiidae; genus Acanthosepion; species Acanthosepion pharaonis. The sequence goes on along the minus strand of CAHIKZ030001427.1, from coordinate 163,628 downwards.
TCATCCAAATTATTATATTTACTTTAAGGGAGAAAATAATGGATGATACCGATAAAAATGCTTAATTATAAAAAAAATAATGACAAAGAATACTGAGGAGAATGCTGGAGTATTGAGGAGAATTACTGTCACATGATATCTAATGAAAACAATCAGATAACATTTGTAAGAAAACTCAATGAGTACAAAATAATAATAAAGAATACTGAGGAGAGTGCTGGAGTATTGAGGAGACTTACTGTCACCTGATATCCAATGAAAGCCACCAGATACTATTTGTAAGAAAACTCAATGAGTACAAAATAATAATAAAGAATACTGAGGAGAGTGCTGGTGTATTGAGGAGACTTACTGTCACTTGATCTCCAATGAAAGCCAAGAGATACTATTTGTAAGAAAACTCAATGAGTACAAAATAATAATAAAGAATACTGAGGAGAGTGCTGGAGTATTGAGGAGACTTACTGTCACTTGATCTCCAATGAAAGCCACCAGATAACATTTGTAAGAAAACTCAATGAGTACAAAATAATAATAAAGAATACTGAGGAGAGTGCTGGAGTATTGAGGAGACTTACTGTCACTTGATCTCCAATGAAAGCCACCAGATAACATTTGTAAGAAAACTCAATGAGTACAAAATAATAATAAAGAATACTGAGGAGAGTGCTGGAGTATTGAGGAGACTTACTGTCACTTGATCTCTAGTGAGAGCCACCAGATAACATTTGTAAGAAAACTCAAGGAGTACAAAATAATAATAAAGAATACTGAGGAGAGTGCTGGAGTATTGAGGAGACTTACTGTCACTTGATCTCGAATGAAAGCCACCAGATACCATTTGTAAGAAAACTCAATGAGTACAAAATAATAATAAAGAATACTGAGGAGAGTGCTGGAGTATTGAGGAGACTTACTGTCACTTGATCTCCAATGAAAGCCACCAGATACCATTTGTAAGAAAACTCAATGAGTACAAAATAATAATAAACAATACTGAGGAGAGTGCTGGAGTATTGAGGAGACTTACTGTCACTTGATCTCCAATGAAAGCCACCAGATAACATTTGTAAGAAAACTCAATGAGTACAAAATAATAATAAAGAATACTGAGGAGAGTGCTGGAGTATTGAGGAGACTTACTGTCACTTGATCTCCACTGAAATCCATCAGATGAAATTTGTATGAAAAAACAATGCGTACAAAATATTAACAATGATGTATACTTAGGAGTGTCTTGGCGTATTCATCAGACTTACTGTCAATTTAACACTAATATATGGTGTAAGTCCCCATACGTAAGAAAACTCAAGAATATTTGTCCGTTTTTATTGATAGAAAATTCCATGTCCTGGGCAGATTGAACATTCTCTGTGGAAGGACGGTAATTCAATGACCTGATTCTTGCTCCATGAAAATTTGTCCAACTGACTGAAAAGAAATTTTCGCTCTCGCAACATATACGCACACACTCAAATACATAAAAAGAAACACACACACACACACACACACACACACACACACACACACACACACACACACACAAAAAAAACAAAAAAAACACACAATCACACAAACGAATACACACACACACACATACAAATGAGTACACAAAGTTTGGGAGAGGCATATGACGTGTATTCTGTAAAATAAACAGTTTCATGCAAACGACTGAATTCCACTCACCACTGTTACTTATAGTAAAATTTTATCAATAATAATAATAATAATAATAATAAGAAGAAGAAGAAGAAGAAGAAGAAAGAATAAGGAGTAGATAGGTGGCGGTAAATTAATATTTAGGATTAATTACGTCCTAAACTAAACTGTTCGCGGCTTGGCCTACCTACAAAAACATTTCCCATACCGGTATTTCGAACGCAGACTCACCTTTAGACACGTGAGGCAATATACTTTTCTTTTGCTAAAATTGTTTTTTCATGTGTCTTGTAGTTTGGGATCATTTTGTATGTGTAGTAATTCGACAGCCACTCCTTGTGAAGTCTGTGGGGTGGTGAGCGCTTACAATAAATAAAACTGTCCTTTACACATAATGAAAGCCAACCTTAGTTACATAAAAAAAATTCATTCATCTTCAGTTCTCCCTAAAAATTTGTTGGCCTGTTTGTCGTTCACTCCCAGCGGAAGTTAGAGGTTAGCTCCCCACGCTCTCGTGTGTATGTGTGCATGGATGTATGTGTGTGTGTGTGTGTATACATCTGCGAAAATGAAGAAAGAAAGCGTTATAAGAAAGCGTAGAGCAAAATAAAAAGAAAGAAAAAAAAGAAAGAAAAGCAAAAAGAAAGGATGAAACGGCCAATTTATAATTTACGAAAATATTATAAAAGATATGTAGAAATGTTTTTACTACTGTCAAAATTGTAGATGGGGGTGTAATGTCTTTAAAGTTTAAGCATTTATCACAGTACAGGTAAAAGATGTGGGTGACAGATTTGCCTAAGGATACTATTATACTTCAAGCACTTTGGTATGCCCGAAAAAATGCGGTGAATAAAGGAAGAAGTTAATGTATTGTATATAGAAAGAAAAAGAAAAAGAAGGAATTAAGAGAAAATGAAAAGTGTAGTAAAAAGAAAAGAAAGAAATATGTCTAGAAAAAAAGGAATGAAAATCAATGGAAAGAAATATGAAGGGATAAAATATGTGTGGAAAAGAAAAACGAAAATGAAAATTTAAAGGTAAATAAGATAGAATGAAATGCGAGCAGTTAGAAAAGAAAGAAAGAATGAAATGTTACTAGAAAGGAAAAAATAGAGAGAATAAAATGGGAGTAGAAAAATAGAAGAAAGGAAAAATAAGGGAATAAAATGCGAGCAGAAAGAAACAAAGAGAGAATAAAATGTGAGTAGAAAGGAAAAAGAGAGAATAAAATGTGAGGAGAAAGGAAAAAAGAATGAAATGCGACCGAAAGAAAAAAAAGGAGAGAATGAAATGCGAGCAGAAAGAAAAAAAGAGAGAATGAAATATGAGTTGAAAGAAAAAAAGAGCGAATGCAATATGAGTAGAAAGAAAAAATAGAGAATGAAATGTGAGTACAAAGGAAAAAAAGAGAAAATGAAATGTGGGTAAAAAACAGTAGAAAGTAAAAAAGTGAATAAAATTCAAGCTGAAAAAACAGAGAGAATAAAATGCATGCAGAAAGAAAAAAAGTTAGAATGAGTTTTGAGTAGAAAGGAAAAAAGAGAGAATGAAATGTGAGTTTAAAGAAAAAAAGAGAGAATGAAATGGGAACAAAAAGAAAAAAAAGAGAATGAAATGTGAGTAGAAAAACAGTAGAAATGAAAAATATAAGGGAATAAATTGCGAGCTGAAAGAAACAAAGATAGAATGAAATGTGAGTATAAAGAAAAAATAGATTTAAATGTGAGTAGAAAGGAAAAAAAAAGAATGAAATGCATGCCGAAAGAAAAAAAAAAAAACAGAGAATGAAATACGAGGTGAGAGAAAAAAAGTGAATCAAATGCGAGCAGAAAAAAAAAGAGAAAATGAAATGCGAACAGAAAGAAAAAAAAGAAACAGTGAAATGTGGATAGAAATGAAAAAAGTGAGAATTAAATGTGAGTAGAAAAAGAGTAGAAAGAAAAAACGGGAATAAAATGCGAGCTGAAAGAAACAAAGAGAGAATGAAATGTGAGTAGAAAAAATAGAATAAAATGTGAGTAGAAAGGAAAAAAAGAATGAAATGAGAGCCGAAAGAAAAAAGAGAGAATAAAATGCAAGCAGAAAGAAAAAAAAGAAAGAATGAAATATGAGTAGAAAGAAAAATAAAGAATGAAATGTGATTAGAAAGAAAAAAAGAGAGAATGAAATATGAGTAGAAAGGAAAATAAAGAATGAAATGTGATTAGAAAGAAAATAAGTGAGAATAAAATATGAGTAGAAAGAAAAACGAAAGAATAAAATGTGAGTAGAAAAAAAAAGAGAGAATGAAATATGAGTAGAAAAAAAAGAATGAAATGTGAGTAGAAAGGAAAAAAAAAGAGAATGAAATATGAGTAGAAACAAAAAGAAAGAATAAAATGTGAATAGAAAGGAAAAAAGAGAGAATGAAATGCGAACAGGAAGAAAAAATGTAGAATGAAATGTGAGTAGAAAAATAGTAGAAAAAGGGAATAAAATGCGAGCTGAAAGAAATAAAGAGAGAATGAAATGTGAGTAGAAAAAATAGAATAAAATGTGAGTAGAAAGGAAAAAAGAATGAAATGAGAGCCGAAAGAAAAAAAGAGAGGATAAAATGCGAGCAGAAAGAAAAAAAAGAAAGAATGGAATGTGAGTAGAAAGAAAAACAAAAGAGAATGAAATGTGAGCAGAAAGAAAAAAAAAAGAGAGAATGAAATGTGAGTAGAAAGAAAAAAGAGAGAATAAAATGTGAGTAGAAAGGAAAAAATAATGAAATGCGACTGAAAGAAAAAAATGAGAAAATGAAATACGAGCAGAAAGAAAAAAAAAAGGGAGAATGAAATGTGAGTAGAAAAGGAGTAAAAAGGAAAAAGTAAGGAAATAAAATGCAAGCTGAAAGAAACAAAGAGAGAATGCAATGTGGGCGGAAAGAAAAAAAAAGAGAGACTGAAACGTGAGTGGAAAGGAAAAAAAAGAGAGAATGAAATATGAGTTGAAAGAAAAAAAGAGAGAATGAAATATGAGTAGAAAGAAACTAGGAAGAATGAAATGTGAGTAGAAAGAAAAAAGAGAGAATGAAATATGAGTAGAAAGAAAAAAGAAAGAATGAAATATGAGTTGAAAGAAAAAAGAGAGAATGAAATGTTAGTAGAAAGAAAAAAAACAAAATTAAATATGAGTTGAAAGAAAAAAAGCGCGAATGCAATATGAGTAGAAAGAAGAAAGAAAGAATGAAATGCGAGTAGAAAGAAAAAAAGAGAGAACGAAATATGAGTAGAAAGAAAAAGAAAGAATGAAATGTGAGTAGAAAGAAAAAAAGAGGGAATGAAATATGAGTTGAAAGAAAAAAGAGAGAATGAAATATGAGTAGAAAGAAAAATAAAGAATGAAATGTGATTAGAAAGAAAAAAGTGAGAATGAAATATGAGTAGAAAGAAAAACGAAAGAATAAAATGTGAGTAGAAAGAAAAAAAAGAGAGAATGAAATATGAGTAGAAAAAAAAAAAACAAAGAATGAAATTTGAGTAGAAAGGAAAAAAAGAGAGAATGAAATATGAGTAGAAACAAAAAGAAAGATTGGAATGTGAGTAAATAGAACAAAAGAGAGAATGAAATATGAGTAGAAAGAAAAAGAAAGAATGAAATGTGAGTAGAAAGAAAAAAGTGAGAATGAAATATGAGTAGAAAGAAAAAAAAGAGAGAATGAAATATGAGTAGAAAAAAAAACAAAGAATGAAATGTGCGTAGAAAGGAAACAAAAAAGAGAATGAAATATGAGTAGAAAGAAAAAGAAAGATTGGAATGTGAGTAAATAGAACAAAAGAGAGAATGAAATATGAGTAGAAAGAAAAAGAAAGAATGAAATGTGAGTTGAAAGAAAAAAAGAGAGAATGAAATATGAGTAGAAAGGAAAATAAAGAATGAAATGTGATTAGAAAAAAAAAATAAGTGAGAATAAAATATGAGTAGAAAGAAAAACGAAAGAATAAAATGTTTAAAAAAAAAGAGAATGAAATATGAGTAAAAAAAAAAAAATGAAATGTGAGTAGAAAGGAAAAAAAAAGAGAATGAAATATGAAAAAAACAAAAAAGAAAAAGAATAAAATGTGAATAGAAAGGAAAAAAAGAGAATGAAATGCGAACAGGAAGAAAAAAATGAAAATGAAATGTGAGTAGAAAAATAAAGTAGAAAAGGGAATAAAATGCGAAATGACAGAAACAAAGAGAGAATGAAATGTGAGTAGAAAAAATAGAATAAAATGTGAGTAGAAAGAAAAAATAAAATGTGATTAGTAACGAAAAAAGAATGAAATGCGAGCAGAAAGAAAAAATTAAATAAAATGAAAACAGAAAGAAAAAAAAAGAATGAGATGCAAGTAGAAAGATAAAAGAGCGAATGAAATCCAATTGTAGAAGTTAAAATGCAAAAATGGAAATAAATGTAATTGGATGACGAATAAATTGCTTAAATGAGTGTAACAAAAAATTGAAGAAATGAAAATTTTGTTTTCAGCTATAGCCCCAAATTCAAGGCAATAAAGCAACTAAGAAAAAAGAGGCTGCAAGGTTTGGAAGACTGACGAACAGAAGAATTAACAAAGAGTGGGAAGATGAAAGAAATATCAGGAGGACAGTAGATAGAGATTGCATTTAAATTCGTGAAAACTAAAATTGCCTGGAAAGCATGGAGCAGAAACGGAGTTCCACAAAAAAAGGCAGTAAAAAGCCACTAAAAAAAAGGGTTACAGGGTGTGGAAGAATTAGGAAGAAGAAACATTAATAATGAGGAAAAGAGAATTGAGTAATCAGAACAGTAGATATGCAATTGACATTGCATTTAAATTTTTGCAGATTAAAGTTGGCTGGATAGCATGGAACTGGAAGGAGTTCAAAAGAAAGGAAAAGCCACTAAGGCACAAAAACAATATTTAAAAGAAAAGAATTAAAAAGAAACATTAATAATGAGTAAAAAGAAAGAAAAAATCAGAACAGTAGATAGTTTGAATTGACATTGCATTTTAAATTATTGCAGATTAAAGTTGGTTGGAAAACATGGAACTGGAAGGGAGTTCCACAAAAAAAAGCAGTAAAGCCACTAAGACAATCAGTTTTAGCAGGGTTACAAGAATTAGGAACAGAAACATTAATAATGAGCAGGAAGAAGAAGTAAAAATATAAGTAATCAGAAAAGTAGATAGTGGTTGATTTATATTTGTAAAATATTACAATTGGCTGGAGATTGGAATATTTATTTTCTATTTTTTGAAGGAAGGCAAAATAAACTAAAATAAATCATGGGTTATAAAAAAAATTAATTTTAGAACAAATCTTTATTTAATAATGAATTAGGAAGTTTTCTCGATAATGAAAAGAATTTAGATAGCAATTGACATTTATTTTTAAATGTTTGCAGATGAAATTGGCTGGAGACCATTTTAAGAGCTGGAATCGATTCTATAAGTGAGAAGTTGCGAGAAATTATAGGCCATTAAGATTCAAACCTACAGCTAAAATCTAAATTATTTATCTGTAAATTGATTAGATATAGAAGCCTGTCTAGTACTGCACTTAAATTGTTAAAAATAAGCTACCATATCGAGGGCTCATTTACTGTTTTTAAATTTTTAAAATATTTATAATTAAATGCAGAGAAATTAACACCTTTAGTTTTGGAAAGTGACTCAATCCAAGCCGGTACATCAGGACCAATAATATTGCTGATTCTTCTTTTGGTTTTTTAATAATTAGACTGATAGATAATATTTCAATTTAATAAATGCTGTTTGGGGAAATTCTGTTCGCAAAATAAAATGAACAAATTTCTTTCCATTCTTCTTAGCAATGGTTGCAATTCTACTTCATTTCAGCTTTCAAGTTTCCAAAAACCAAGAAAATTTTGCAACGAGTCACTTTTTTTTGGTTTTTTTATCAAATGCTGATACTTAATGATGGAAAGCATAAAAGGTTCTCCATAGGTTGATTAATTTGTGAATTAAAGGGTAGTTCTGGAAACGTTAAAATTAACAAAATGATCTTTTCTCCATTCCAAGAATGACTTAATTCGTTCTGGACATCATAACTACTATTTTTCATATTGTTATTTTATTTAATTGTCAATTAATTTTATATCAGTCTATTGCTTGTCAAAATCTATTGAAATGTTAAAACTAAAATTGAAAAATATCAGTCTATTGCATATCAGTCTATAAACAATTGTCAGTCTATTGCATATCAGTTAAAATGCTTTTTTTTTGCATGTCAGTCTATTGCTTGTCAGTCTATTGCATATCAGTCTATTGCTTGTCAGTCTATTGCATGTCAGTCTATTGCTTGTCAGTCTATTGCATATCAGTCTATTGCTTGTCAGTCTATTGCTTGTCAGTCTATTGCATGTAGAACGGAAATGATCAAATAAATAGGGTCCGGGACACAAAAATGAATTTATAAATTTAATGCGAAAAGTGAAAGAATAATATACATTGAAGGAGAGTCAAGACAATAAAAAATGATAGGGAAAACGAAAGAATAAAAATGAGTTCAAAGAAAAAAGAAATTATATATATGTGGGAATAAAATGAAACTATGAAAATGTGATTAAAGTAAATGAAGAATGAGATTCATTTAGGAGAAAAAAAAAAAAAAAAAAAATAAAAAAAAAAGTTTACAATGAAATATCTTTTTTTCTGAAAAAAAAATTTATGTATGTATTTATTGAGAAAGAAATAATGACTACTCTGTGGAAAGAAAAATGAATGAAATATTTGTAGAAAGAAAAAAAGGATATAAATGTATGCGGAAAGGAAAAGTAATGAAATGTGTGTGTGATTCAGGGAGTAAAAGAGAGTAAGCAGAGATTGAGAATTTTCTAGAATAAGTTGATTGATACTAGTGTCAGAAAGAAATATAAGGTCATTGTTAACCTTTTGATTGATTGACCGATTCCTTTTTCACGTCTTATCAACCGTTTGTAAGTTATTTAAAACGAGAAAATATATTTAGATTGTTAGAATTTTTTTGAGATAATAATTGTTTGCGTAATATCTGTCCCACTAAATTAACCCAAATGAGGAAGAATAGGTGAAAAAATAAAAAACTGTTATAGCGGTATATTCTTTTTGAACTCATTATTTTGGAACTCGGCTTCTGAAACAATTCCGAAATATTATCCATTATCGAATATTATCCATCATTTTACTGCCCAGATTCACAAAAAAAAACTTAATTTTGTTTTTTTAAGGAAAAATTCATTTTTTTTTTTTTAAGTCCAACTTTTATTTTCCTGCTTTGATTCTTTATCTCTGTTACTATTTATGGATTATTTGAATGGAATGAAAGTTCTAGCTATTAAAAAAAAGCAACGAAAAACCACCACCAGCAGTAAATTTAAAATGAATAGTAATATATTTAATTCGAAGAGAAAATAATGGCGTAGTGAAAATGTTGATGTTACAAATTACTTGAAATAAAAGATTTGTAAGTAAAAACCTAGAATACTAGAAAGAGGCATAAGAGTACCAAATAACAGGAAGTAAATAATTTGATTTTTTTCAAAGCAATAAAACTTTGCTGGATAGCATTTGGAACACCAAGAAAAAAAAATGGCATAATCAAAATGTTGACGTTTCAAATTATTTTCTCGTAGCTAAAATAATGGCATAGTCAAAATGTTGACATTTTAAATTATATCAATAAAAAATTAAACAAAAATATTATTTGAATACTTTTTTTTTTTTTCAGGCATAAAAGTACTAAATAACAGTTTTTCTCATCATTGAGGAGTAATAGAGAAAAAAAAACTTCATTAAATGGACAGCAGATGGAACTCTTTTTTTCAAAAATAATTGTTTAAATAAAAAGTTTTGATTTTTTTTATTTCAAGTAAAAGATTAGGAATTAAAACCTATGTAATACTAGAAAATTATAAAGGATTAATGTGATCAGAAATAAAGAAACTACATTTTTGAGATACCAACAAATATCCATAACAACAAAATAGATAGCACATGGATCTTCAAGTTAAAATTTTTTTTTTAAAAATTTCACCCCAAGCAAGGCGGGAAGCCACTAGGACGCAAAAATTTTACAGAAAATTTGGAATCCCTCAAATAGGAGTGATAGAGGAAAGGATGAAAGAAGGATAGGGGATAGATCAAGGCATCTGGAGATGTCGATTGACATTACATTTGAATAGTTGGAGATTATAGCTATCAGGGAAACAGGAAAAGGGAAGGGGGAGTTCCACAGGCGAGAGGTGCGAGACATGAAGCTATTGGAGTAGAAGAGACGGCTACTTTTAACAGTTTCGACAGTGAACGGGTGTGATCGAGATGCCAGCCTAGTAGAACGCTTAAATTCATGAAGTCTGGGAACCAGCGAAAGCAGCTCATCGGAGCAGTTACCATGAAAGTATTTGTAAAAAAGACAGAGGGAGGCGACGGCACGTCTGTGAGAGAGCGACTGCAGACGAGATGCCAGATCAGGGCCAATTACATTGCATATCCGTCTCTGGATCTTATCAAGAACCCCGAGGCAAACAGAAGGGGCTCCAGACCATATATGGCAGCAATACTCCATGCAAGGGCGAATGGTTGATTTGTAGATTTGAAGGCTCGACTCCGGCGAGAAAAATTTCCTGGCACGGCACAGGGAACCAACTTTCCTTGCGGTGGACGAAGCTATTGATTCAATGTATTTGTTCCATCTCAGGTCAGCAGTCAATAGGAGACCAAGCAGTCGCAAATTTGAGCGTCAGGGATGGTTCTATGTGGTGAGTAACAGAGAGCAGTTTTGTTTTTGTGGCGTTAAAGTTAACCAGCCAATTCCTGCCCCAGTTCACAACCGATTTGAGGTCCTTTTCGAGACGAACGGCCAGGTTAGTTTTGTCAACGACACTAAATTTGATTTTGAGGCAGGAATAAATTGTAGTGGCGTCTACGTAGATGTCTACTTGGGAATTTATGACGTCAGGAAGATCGTTTGAAGAAGATAAGGAACAGAGTAAGGGCCTAGGATGGAGCCTTGGGGGAACACCTGCGTTCGTGGGATAGGAACTGGAGGAGAATCCGTTGAGAACGACCTTCAATTCACGGTTTGACAGGAATGATTGTATTAAGTCAAACAATCGACCTGAAATTCCATAACCCTGGAGCTTGCGAAGAAGGCCGGCATGCCAAACCCTATCAAACGCTTTGGAGATGTCTAGGGCCACGGCACGAGCTTCCCCCGTTATTTTGAAGGTCTTGGTAGACAATTTCAGTGATGGCCGTAAGCACATCAGCTGTAGAACGGGCAAAGCGGAAACCATATTACTTGTCGGAGAACAGATCATGGGATGTAAGATGCTTAACCACATCGGCGTTGATTGAAGCTTCGAAGACTTTGCCGAAAAGGGGTAGGAGACTGATATCACGGTAATTAGAAGTCAGAAGGGACAGAAACAATGGATGAGGACTTCCAACAGCCTGGAAAACAAGATTCATTGAGGCAGTAGTTATATAATTTGGAAAGGACAGGAGCCAGTTCAGGCGCACATTTCTTCAGGACAATGGTTGGTATCCCATCACCACTAGCCTTGTTGGGATCTAAATTAGAGATAATGCCCAATACCGATGGCGGGGAAAAGTGCAGCTCGCTCAATAGGACCTCACTTCTAAGGGGAAATCGGTTTTGGATACACCGGAAGAGCCAAGCGTTGAATTGAATGAGAATTTTCGAGCAAAGCATTCAGCCTTGTCGGCAGAAGAGGTCAGATAATCGAACTGTTTGAAGAAAGGAGGCATAGAGTGTTTGTTATTGTTAAGTACGCTCTTGCAGAGACGCCAATAATTCTTGGAGCCGAATTTGCGAGATGCAATATGTTCCTTCATTCGAGCAGCAAATAGTGACTTAGCATCGAAAAAATGAAAGATTTGAATGTCTGCACGGAGGAGGCAAAGTTTTTGAGCCACTTCAGACATGTCGCTACGAAATAGGTGGAAACACGGTTCCTATGGGCGATGGCGGCTGAGCAAGAGAGAGAGAGAGAGAACCAAGGAGGAGATGGTCCTTGACCCTAAACTTTCCTTGATGGGGGTTTGAGAGTCTTTTCCAGCTTTAACCCAGGAAGAGACCTCATCGGTATTCTTGATCAGAGGAGGATAAGACGAATCAATCCCAGGTCTCATCACAGAGGAAATCACAGGATATCCCCATCAGTTCGTTGATAATAAAGATTCCACACTGCAGAAATTGGTTCTTTTAATTTTTTAGAAGTTGAAGGATGTTCTAATGATACTAAGGATCTTTTATGGTGATTAATAGAGAAGAGTTTAGTTTTGCGAGGCTTTAAAATTAACCAGCCAGTTATTGCCAGGTCGAACAAGAACTGGAGGTTCCATTTCAAAACGCACGGGGAAGGTTATCTTTTGTCACCGACAAATTGAAAAATTGTTTTTGATGCAGGATGGTCATTGTAGTGTCGTCCGCCACAGTAGATGCCAACTTGGGAATCTATGGCGTCAAAGGTCAAAAATGAAAATAAGGAATGGAGGGAGGGGCCAAGAATATGCTGTTGAAATGATCACCTCACGTTCGTGGGATAGGAACTGGAGGAGAAAGGAAGAACGATAGCTTCAATTCACGGTTTGACAGGAATTATTGTATGACTGTCAAACAAATCGAGCAATCTGTAATACCATAACACTGGAGATGGTCCTTGACGAAGAAGGCCGTGCATGCCAAACCCTATCTTTTCTGAGGAGATGTCTATAGCCACGGATCGAGAGATCCTCAAGTTATTTTTTGAAGAGCTTGGGACGGATTGAGTGATCGAGCGTAGTAAATCCATATTGTTTGTCTGAGAGGAAAAATTCATGGGATGTAAAGTTTGTTAATGCCCTTCGGCATTGAATAACGAAATTTGAGATTTTTAGATGGAAGAGGGGTTTAGGAATTAATAGGACGGTTTTTAACTCATCATGTTGAATTTGGTTGTCCAGAGTTCTTAAAGACAGGAACAATGGAAAAGGAAGAGCAGTCAGGAAAAATTTGATTCCTGCAGAGGCAGTAATTATATTTTTAAAGTGGCCTCAAGCGCTAGCTCACCGAGCGCATTTCTTCAAGACAATGGCTGGTATGGCACTACAAACACCCCGGTATTAAACAATTGTTGATCAGAGCGGCCGCTCAAGACGCTATGCAAGAGTTAGGGCTCCCTAACTACCAGTTGGAAACAGCAACCAGTGAACTGTCAACCGTACACCCTCAAAATGAAGAGGTAATGCCACAGACTGCACACATCACGGGAGAAACACATCAGCACTAATACAGAGGCCAGAGAGAGAGAGAGAGAGAGAAAGACCAGAAACCCCTTCTAAACAAGAAACAAGGTGTGAGCCTCTGCTCATGTCCAGGAGAAGGGGAGGAGTGTTGAGCTGGCGGTAGGAGGGTCTACCTTTGACTATAAAATAAATTACATATAACACATACAACAACGACAAACAACAAACAGAGGGATAAGAGCAGGGAACTAGTTGACAAAGTGCCCAGGCTGACACTAGTTGTATGTTCAGGGGGATAGGATGGAATTTATTAGTATTTTATCTTTACACAACACTAAGTTTTAACTTAGTATAAGTCCCATTGTTCTATTCTAAAGAGAGAAATGAAAAAATATGATTATCCACCTTTTTGCGGATATGGCACAAATGCTAGCTCACTTGTGGCAGTGGGTGATATTGGTAGCCTGCATGCATTTCCCATTGTCTCAAAAATTTGGTTATACAGCATTGTGGATATGGCATATGATTATACTTACATATGGCAGATAGTGATCATATTCGCCGTCTTCCATTCTTATGGTCACTTAGTGAATAGTTAAATGCTGACGTTTTATCACCAACCACTTTCTTTCAAAGAAGACAGAGCTGGGGGTGGGGAGGGTCAATTCCCTATACCACCAACAATGAGCTTGGGGTATTGCTTTCAATAAAATGAAAGACAACGGGAAGAAAGATACGGCCAAACAATTTCCACGCTAGTCTATTATTGTATATAATATAAAATAAAATTTGAATGATTCTTAGGACAAATGATATGTTCATCTGGAGGTTGAGAAGAGATAAACTAACACCTATCAATACTTGAAAGAGCAATAACAGCTACTGGACTTGACAAACCTATTTTCCTGAGAAATTGTTTTAAGAGAAAAATTATGGAAATTTCAACCGACAATAGTTCTGGCTTCTCAGTCAATGCATGCCAAATGTTTCCTTATTGGGAAACGGCTAATACTGCTATTAGCGTTCTTGGAAGCTTCCTGGTACTGAATTTGCTGTTTTTTTAAAAATTTATTTATTTGTTGTTTGGTATGTGGCCAATGTTAGAGATTTAGTAGGATTTGTACAAGATTATATGGAATAGAAGGCGGAAAAATAAATGATAAATATGAATTTTATTTAACAACAGAGAAAACCAGTATCTTGATTATTTCAATTCTACTCCGTTCATTTTGCAGCACCAATCCAGTTTTTAAACAGTTATTTTTTTTTGCTATATATAATTCACGATTTTTGTTTAACCACACGCTTTATGAATATCACATTTTATGTCGTCACTGAACATTTTACTGTCTCCAGTCGAGCATTAAGCCAATTAACATCCCTAGCAAAGAGCTGAACGTTAGCTGATAAATGTGACATCTTACGTCCATATATTTTTCATTGATAAAGGTGGCCAATGCAGTTCACAAACGAATACAGGTCAGGTGAACTATACAAATTATTTCACATTTATTTTGAAGGTTGAAGCTACTTTGCCGACTGTACATTCTTTGAGATAGATTTTGTATGATATTGTATACATTTCTAAGTGTTTTGTAACATGGCGATGTTGTAAAGTAACAAATGCCTTTTTTATGCATCTATCCATGCGATTGGCAAATTTTGGTATTTTTTATGATCATTCTCTTTATTAAAAAGGATCTTTACACCTATAAGAGATGTGGTTACAACCCTTCTGTTCATCTAGATTATATTCGCACTGATCACTAGGAAGTTATTATATGATTGATTCATCTCATCAATATTCCTCAACAAAGATTTTATTATATTGACTAGGTACAAGGAAATAATCCTTGGATGCTTCATAACATCATTGAAATAATTGAGTTGATATGATCTCGTATTTTCCGGTTCAAAATCCTCTCCGATGTTTTGAACAGGAGTAGGGGCTGATACCTTGTTTCCTGTTTAGGATTGGATTTCTTTTTCCTTCTATAGTCTTCTTATTCTCTTTCCCTCCCAGTAACTCTTTACATCTTAGTGGTATTATCGCCTTGCCTGAAGTTAATTTATTTAAAAATATATCTAATTATCTCATTGTTTTCATATTTATCGTCTAGTTCTCATTCCTCCCCAATCTTTTGAATAGGAGTTAAAGTTTATCCCTTGTTTACTGTTTAGGATTTGGTTTCTGGTTCCTTCTAAACTCTTCTTATTCTCTTTCACTCCTATTAACCTTTTGAGTCTTAGTGGCATTATCGCCATGCTTGGGATGAAATGATTTAAAAAAGCAAATTTATCTTATAGAAACTTATAGAAAAATTAATTTAACACATAATTTGTACTTTTCTCTCTCCCGGGAGATTTCCAATACCCCCGGATTTCTTTATAACTCTTCCCAGATAATCATTATATATTATTATAGTTGCCTTGCTAAAATCACATAGCTTTCTCTTATGCTTTTTTTCCCTATAGAAGTCATTTTGATTGTGACCTTTATTAACAAAACAAATGGCTGAGCAAAATTTTTAGATTTCTTCAGTTGTAGTAAATATCTATAGTGGTTTTACATACATATATTTCATCTTAAAGGTTTTTTCGGGTAGTTTTGTATACAGGGTGTGATATATATATATATAAAACACACAGAGGGTGCGATGGATAAATTGTCACCTTAATTACGAAAAAATAACACTCACATCTAATTTTAACAGATATAATTACTAAAATTACAGAAAAATATCTTGAAGTGTTGGATAGTAAATTTATTTAATAGAATCACCACTGACTTTAACCACGGCGTCCAGACGCCTTCGGAATCTCTTGCATCTCTTCTCGACGGTGACCTTGCTTTATTTAGTGAATTCTGACATAATCCTTGCCTTCAGTTCGACATTGGTGGTAAAAGGATTTTGTTGGTCCCTCGCTCAACTGTGACCGACATAATAATCAGGGTGTGGCAGTCTGGTGAGTTAGGTGGCTATATGTAAGAGGTGATGTGGTTGCAGAAATTGTCTGAATGCCATGATTGGGTTTTGCTGCTTGTGTGACATGGTGAAGAGTCCTGGCCAGATATAGGGTCTTCCAGCAGCCGCTCTCTTGACACAGGGTAGCACTATCTCCCCAAGGCACTTGATGTAGACCTCCATGTTGAGTCTGAGGCCCTGTGATGGGATGAATGGAGACATAACATCGCCATCACTAGTAACCACTCCAAACACATTCGTAATCACCATTAGACTCATCCAACTATTTTTGGATTCTCTGCATTGTCCTTAGTAACACCCAAACACTGAAATGTTCGTATTGGAACTTCCGGCGCGAATACCATGTAATACAGCATGTAATACAGCATAATGTTTCCAAAATTCTGGTGTAATGAATTGCGTCATGGTGCTCTTTTTCTCACAGACGGTACACAAATGACCCTACTATACTGTGTAGTCGACAAAATCAACCAACGCGTATGCGAAAAATTAAAAATATAAAAGGATTAAAATTTACCCATCGCACCCTGCTTTTGTAGAATTTTGATATTTTTCCAAATCGTTTTATACGTGTTTTCTTTTCTTGGGATTTTTGTTTGATATGTTCCGTAGTATAATCAATTTCAGCTATTGAATTAATCTCGTATTTTTCATCAATTAATTTTAAATTCTCTCTCACTTAATCGACACTGTTTATTTCTCTACAACTTCTACATCGGATTTCAAGAAATTTACTTTTTTATTTGTCGTTTGTATTCGTAATCGTTGATCTTAGCGACACAAAAATGTGTACTTTACTTAGCTGCTTACATATATTAGTACATCGATTTCCTTTTTACTTATGATGCCGTGTATCACATGTTCGCTGTACCACTTTTCTTCTCGGCTCTCGGACTGGGATCAAAGTGAAATATCTGCTCTTCACCTGCCTGCCGTGTTTATTCATGAAAAGTTCATGGGATATCTGAGATTTCAGTCTTGCTGCAGCACTTCCATCATTGCACTAAAGAAGAAGAGTTTGTGGAATAATAACACCAGAGTGATAATGGTCGCGGGATACTGGGCAATTTTAAAAAAAGACCATATGAAATATCCATTCACCAGTACGGAAGAGTGGTTTATAACATGATGGACTATATAACTTCACTCACATTTGTAAATATTTTATCGTTTATATTTATAATATTATTATTCATTCAATATAAGGTCCCAAGTGCCCCTCAAGGTAGAAACTTACTGAAGGAGGTTGTTGAAATTGGTGTAAAGAGAGTAAGAAGTGAATAATATGAGAATAGGTAGTATGGAAATGAACTAGGTGTAGCTTAGATGTGATACAAGGCCCAAACTACGGAGCACCCAGTGACGATCGAGCTCACTATTCAGTCGTTACTAATCATAACACAATGTCACAGTTCCCAAAGTATATGTTAGATGTTCAATTCAGATATCATGTACCTCGTTCTTTTCGTGGGGTGTTCAATCTTACCTCATCGTCTTTTGCTGCAGAACAGTATCCTCAAAAAGCAGTATTTGAGTGTTTCTGTCCAGAGTTTATAATTCCACCTTTGTCCATTCAAGAACTCCAACACTATGCATTACAACAGATATATCATTATTAGTATGATAGTTGTTGTAGTCAGAGTTTTCAGATGTGTATAAAGAGTAAATGTCAAAAATGGAAAAAAAATTGATGCATAATAATAATAATAATAATAATAATAATAAATGAATAAATAAATAAACAAATAAAATGAAGGTGGAAAAAGGCAGGAAAGAAGGTAGAAATCTCAGCATATTTTGGATAGATTACTGCAATTGCTTTGATCTTGGTGTCGCACTCTTAAACACTAAATGCTTTGGAAATGTACAAAGTCTCCTTGTCTATAGTAAACATTATTAAATATGGAACTATGGAAAACGACATTATAGCTGAATGACATCAAAGGTACTTCTACATTCAACTGTTTGAATATATGGCAAGGGATATTTAAGGAAACACCCTGTCACCACATCAGTTCCGTCTGTCTTTCACCCATCTTTCACATGAACTGAACAGTAATAAATATGGATGCAAAGTAAACAAAAAGAAAGTGATTAATTACCTATTCTAAATGGATGATATCAAACTCTTTGCCAAAGATGACAGGAGAATCCCTGCCACCCCTTCTGTTCCGTCTGTCCTTAATCCCCCTTTCATATGAACTAAACAGCAATAAATATGGATACAAAGTAAAAAAAGAAAGTGATTATTTACCTATTCTAGATGGATATAAAACTCTTTGCCAAAGATGACAGGAGACTCCCTGTCACCCCTTCTGTTCCGTCTGTCCTTAATCCCCTTTCCACATGAGCTGAACAGTAATAAATATGGATACAAGGGTAAAAAAAATGATTAATTACATATTCTACATGGATGATATCAAACTCTTTGCCAAAGATGACAGGAGACTCCCTGTCACCCCTTCTGTTCCGTCTGTCTAAAACCCGTTCATATGAACTGAACAGTAATAAATATGGATACAAAGTAAAACAAGAAAGTGATTAATTACCTATTCTACATGGATGATAGCAAACTCTTTGTCAAAGATGACAGTAGACTCCCTGTCCCCCCTTCTGTTCCGTCTGTCCTTAATCCCCCTTTTATATGAACTGAACAGTAATAAATATGGATACAAACTAAAAAAAACAAAGTGAATAATTACCTATTCTACATGGATGATATCAAACTCTTTGCAAATGATGACAGGAGACTCCCTGTCACTCCTTCTGTTCAGTTTATCCTTAATCCCCCTTTTATATGAACTGAACAGTCATAAATATGGATACAAATTAAAAAAACAAAGTGATTAGTTACCTATTATACATGGATGATATCAAACTCTTTGCCAAAGATGACAGGAGACTCCCTGTTACCCCGTCTGTTCCGTCTGTCCATAATCCCCCTTTCATATGAACTTAACAGTAATAAATATGGATACAAATTAAAAAAAAAACAAAGTGATTAATTACCTATTCAACATGGATGATATCAAACTCTGTGCCAAAGTTGACAGGAGACTCCCTGTCGCACCTTCTGTTCCGTTTGTCCTTAATCCCCTTTCACATGAACTGAACAGTAATAAATACGGATACAAAGTAAAAAAAAAAGTGATTAATTACCTATTCTATATGGATGATATCAAACTTTTTGCCAAAGATGACAAGACACTCCCTGTCACCCCTTCTGTTTCGTCTGTCGTTATTCACCCTGTCATATGAACTGAACAGTAATACATATGGATACAAAGAAAAAAAGAATGTGATTAATTACCTATTCTACATGGATAATATCAAACTCTTTGCCAAAGGTGACAGGAGACTCCCTGTCACCCCTTCTGTTCAGTTTGTCCATAATCCCCCTTTCACATGAACTGAACAGTAATAAATATGGATACAAAGTAAACAAAAGAAAGTGACTAATTACCTATTCTACATGGATGATATCAAACTCTTAGCCAAAGATGACAGGAGACTCCCTGTCAGCCCTTTTGTTCTGTCTGTCCTTAATCACCCTTTCACATGAACTGAACAGTAATAAATATGGATACAAAGCAAAAAAAAAAACAAAATGATTAATTACCTATTCGATATGGATGATATCAAACACTTTGCCAAAGATGACAGGAGACTCCCTGTCACCCCTTCTGTTCCGTCTGTCCTTAATCACCCTTTCACCTGAACTGAACAGTAATAAATATGGATACAAAGTAAACAAAAGAAAGTGATTAATTACCTATTCTACATGGATGATATCAAACTCTTTGCATAAAGATGACAGGAGCCTCCCTGTCACACCTTCTGTTCTGTTTGTCCTTAATCCCCTTTCACATGAACTGAACAGTAATAAATATGGATACAAAGTAAAAACAAAGTGATTAATTACCTATTCAACATCGAAGATAGCAAATTCTGCGCCAAAGATGACAGGAGACTCCCTGTCACCCCTTCTGTTCCGTCTGTCCTTAATCCCCCTTTCACATGAACTGAAAAGCAATAAATATAGACACAAAGTAAACAACAGAAAGTGATTAATTACCTATTCTACATGCATAATATCAAACTCTTTGCCAACGATGACAGGAGACTCCCTGTCACCTCTTCTGTTCCGTCTGTCCTTAATCACCCTTTTATATGAACTGAACAGTAATAAATATGTATACAAAGTAAAAAAAACAAAGCAATTTATTACCTATTCTATATGGATGATATCAAACTCTGTGCCAAAGATGACAGGAGAATCCCTGCCATCCCTTCTGTTCCATCTATCCTTAATCCTTCTTTTATATGAACTGAATAGTAATAACTACGGATACAAAGTAAAAAAAACAAAATGATTAATTACCTATTCTATATGGATGATATCAAACTCTTTGCGAAAGATGACAGGAGACTCCCTGTCAAACCTTCTGTTCCGTCTGTCCATAATCCCCCTTTCACATGAACCTAAAAGTAATAAATATGGACACAAAGTAAACAAACAAAGTGATTAATTACCTATCCTACCTGGATGATATCAAACTCTTTGCCAAAGATGACAGGAGACTCCCTGTCGCACCTTCTGTTCCGTCTGTCCTTAATCCCCCTTTTATATGAACTGAACAGTAATAAATATGGATACAAAGTAAAAAAAAACGTGATTAATTACCTATTCTACATGGATGATATCAAACTCTTTGCCAAAGATGACAGGAGACACCCTGTCACCTCTTCTGTTCCGTCTGTCTATAATCCACCTTTCACATGAAATGAACAGTAATAAATATGGATACAAAGTAAAAAAAGAAATTGATTAATTACCTATTCTACATGGATGATATCAAACTCTTTGCCAAAGATTACAGGAGACTCCCTGTTACCCCGTCTGTTCCGTCTGTCCATAATCCCCCTTTCATATGAACTTAACAGTAATAAATATGGATACAAATTAAAAAAAAAACAAAGTGATTAATTACCTATTCTACATGGATGGTATCAAACTCTGTGCCAAAGATGACAGGAGACTCCCTGTCGCACCTTCTGTTCCGTTTGTCCTTAATCCCCTTTCACATGAACTGAACAGTAATAAATACGGATACAAAGTAAAAAAAAAAAAAGTGATTAATTACCTATTCTATATGGATGATATCAAACACTTTGCCAAAGAAGACAGGAGACTCCCTGTCTCCCCTTCTGTTCTGTCTGTCCTTAATCCCACTTTCACATGAACTGAGCAGTAATAAATATGGATACAAAGTAAAAAAAAAATGATTAATTAACTATTCTACATGGATGATATCAAACTCTTTACCAAAGATGACAGGAGACTCCCTGTCACCCCTTCCCTTCCCTCTTTCCTTAATCCCCCTTACACATAACTGAACAGCAATAAATATTTATACAAATTTAAAAAGATATTTTTAATCACCTATTTTAGATTTATATCACACTCTTTGCCAAAGATGACGTGTTGAATTGTATTATCAATACTGTAAATGTTTCCGTGACAACATCGATATGGATTTCAGATTAGATAAATGTGCATAAGTAATATTCAAGGAATGGAGAAATACGCTGAATAGATCTAGATTATGTTACAAGGATTAGAAGTCTAGAACAAGAAGAAACCTATAATTACCTAGTAATTAGCGAAAGAGTTGAAATACAGCATACGCAAATGAAAAAGAAAGGAAGAAAAGGTTACTACAGGCGTGTGCGTTTAGTTTTTAATACGGAGTTGATCGTCTGTACGTGCCTTGATCCGAAGCAGGTAGAGGATTAGTTCAACTAGTATTGTCTTACAAAACCACAGTAATCGGTTTTCAAAGATACATGGAAACTGCAGAAGACTGGTCTATGGTCTGTATCAAAGAATATGAAAGAATGAGAAACTTTATGTAGTAGTAAAGGAAGCAAACAAGTACAACATGGATTTGAATAAATTGAAGTTGAAGTGGCTGAAAGAATGCAAGAAAAATATAATTCACCTAATGATCTTGGATGAGATGGAAAGTACTTGGGAAAATAAAAGAAATAACTAAAACCATGACGCCTCCCTTAATGAATTTAATATCAACATTAAGAATTTGATCTGAGAATTAGCGAGGATTAAAATAAAAATAAACATATATATATATGTGTGTGTGTGTGTTTGTGTGTGTTTGTGTGTGTGCGTGTGTGTGTGTGTGTGTGTGTGTGTGTGTGTGTGTGTGTGTGTGTGTGTGTGTGTGTGTGTGTGTATTTCGTAACAGAATAATCATATTTGCCCTCAGGATTAATGTACTTAAAATCAAACAGGAAAATTTTCGATTTGATTATTTTAGTAAAAATGATTAATCATTTCAAACTTATCTGAGCTTGTCCTACCTTTATCTCTCTCTTTCTCTCTTTCTCTCTCTTTCACACATTCTTTCTTTCTCACTCACACACACAACACATACGCTTTTTCTTTCTCTCCCACCCTCTTTTTTCTTTTATTTTCGAAATAATTCGTTCTTCTTTTAAATTAACAGGTAAATTTGGAATTGATATTTTTAGAATCACGTTAATTGAGAAATAATCATTGATTAAATAGCGATACAGGTAGATATCTATACAGAAAAGATGTCAGCAGTTTTTACTTTTACATGTCTTGTACTTGGTGTTTCAAGAATGTAAAATATAACCACGTCAACGCCTGATAACCCTTCGCCATAACGCGGGAACACGAGACTCATTGGCTCGGAAAAGTTAAACGAAAAAAAAAAAACAATGTAAAAAATGTACCTATCAAATGATTCCATTACTTAACCTTTTTAAAAATCTGTAAAAAAAAGTCCAAAAATAATAAATTAATACAAAACGATCTAGAAGAGTGGCCGTTCAAGATAACTTCCATTTCACAATTTGATAAAAATGACTGAATCAGTACAAAAATTTGTTCATAGACACCATAACATTTTAACTTGTGAAGAAGACCAGTATATTAAACCCTGTCGAACGCTTTCCAGATATAGAAAGCAATAGTTCAAGCTTTGTCATTCTTATCTAAAGTGTGATAAACCCTTTCAGTAATAATCGTTAATTAATCAGTAGTTGACCGAGAGAAGCAAAAGCAACATTACTTGTCTGGAAGAATGCCCTACGATGTCCGATGCTTAACTAATTCATAGTTGTTTAGGGCCTCTAGTAGTTTGCCAGAAGAAGATTTCCAACAGGCAGGAAAGCGAGAGGCAGCCAAACATTTATTAAAGTATTCATATATATTATGCAAGTTTCGTTACAGAGAACCAATATTATTTACAAATTTACATGTCCCTTAAAGAGCTGTGTTCTTGACCAATCTAAATTTATAAATGATTATATTGGATATACTACAACATGTTTAACAAGAAGACTCACATTATATCTCTCTGACCATAGATCAATTAAGTCTCGTTTAAATACACATGGAGACCTACCAAACTCAATTCGTAATATACTCGTTGGTAATACAAATATAATAGCCTCATCCACATATATGAAAAGGCTAAAAATAATAGAAGCATTATCAATAAAAAAAGAAAATAAACCAACACTCAATAATATCAAATATGAACACGATCAAGTGTTGACTATATTTGGAAAATAAAATATTCCTATAACTCTAGATACATGCATAAAACAATCCATATATTCAGTTAAAAGTAAAATAAAATTCATCTTTGATAATGGCTAAAAGTATAGCTGAAAGTGCTTGGATAATATATAAAACATTTAGATAATTTTTATATAATCTATGTTTAGAAAAGAAAAAAATTATAACACATGAAACATTATATAAAAGCACCTTAACCACAGCAACTAGTCAGTCGGTTTAACAAAATTTACATTTAAGAGGCAATTCTGCTAAATACACACACACACACACACACACACATATATATATATATATATATATATATATATATATATATGTGTGTGTGTGTGTGTGTGTGTGTGTGTGTGTTTGTTTGTGTGTGTGTGTGAGAGAGAGAGAGAGAGAGAGAGTGTGTGTGTGTATGTGCGCGTGTGTGTGTGTATGTGTACAGTGTGAGATGGGTAAATTGTCGCCATTTATATCTTTAATTTTGGGCATGCGCGTTTTTTCTTTTTGATTTTGTCGACTGGACATTATAGTAGGGTCAGTTGTGCACCGTCTGTGAGAAAAAGTGCACCATGACGCCAGTCACTCCGCCAGAAATTTGGAAACGACATTCTATATTGTTTTTTCATTTGCTCCGTAAGCTCCAATACGTAAATTTCAAAGTCTTTGGGTGTCAATCTGAGAACAGTGCAGAGGATTCGGAAAGAGTTGGATGAGTCTAATGGTGATTACGAAGATGTTTGGAGTGAGCATTAGCTATGGTGACGTTATACCTCCATTCATCTTTCCACAGGGCCTCAGACTCCACATGGAGGCCTACATCAAGTGCTGTCCTGAGTCAAGAGGGTGTCTGCTGGAAGCCCCTATATGTGGCAACAGGACTCTGCACCATGCCATGCAAGCAGGGGTGAGGAAATCATGGCTGCCAATTCTACAATTACATCACCCCATTACATCTGTCCACTTAACTCCTCGAGCTAAAAGCCCCTTGATTATTTTATTTGGTGGGTAGTTGAGAGAGAGACAGACAAAATTCCTTTTCAGACCAAAGACGAACTGAAGGCAAGGAATATGGCAGCTTTCACCAACTAAGACAAAAAGACATCCAAAAGAGTTGGTGGAGATTCTGAAGTCATCTGGAGGTCGTTGTTGAAACCAATGGCGATTTCATTGAATAAATTTGCTCTTCGGCGTTTCAACATATTTTTGTGTAATTTTGGTAAATATATCTGTTAAATAGACTCTCACTTTCATTTTCAGAGTGCTATAATTTAAAAATATAGGCCTGGAAGAGTCTATTGTCTAGGTAAATTTCGGTCTCTAATATATATATATATATATATATATAATATAATTATTTATTTAAAAATTTGATTCCATCACCTTATCTCTTCTCATGTTTCAAAACAAGATCTTGAGAAAACTTCAATATATATTTTTTGAAACTTGAGAACTCTTATGTAGTGAATGGAATCATATTTTTAAATAAATCTTATATTTAGGCTCTACTTTTTGTATCTAGCACTGTTTTTTTAAAATAATAATAATTCAAATACTAAAAAACTTTTCTAATTATTTACCTAACGAGTTCTTTCCTTTTTTCTATATATTTTCACACACACACACACACATAAATAAATATATATATATCTGTGTGTGTGTGTGTTAAAATTGCATTTTAATTAACAACGATTTATCCATCACTGCCTGTAAAAATACACTGTTGCTTGTTACTGTGTACTCTTATAAATATAGCAAATTCTAAAGTAATAATTGTTAATAATTTAATTTATACATATTTATATATATATATATATATATTTAAATATGTTTTTTACGGTACAAAAAGAAGGCAAGAACTTTTTTTTACTATAGGGCCTAGGCCATGATAAATTTTAAAACAAAAGCACGAACACGAGTCGACCGGTTTCGTCCCCTCTCGTCAGAACTGTAAACGGGGAAACCAATTATCAGAAGAAAGTCTGTCGCGGATGACGTGAATGAATGGACAGGGAAAAAATATAATAATAAAAGTTATATATATATATATATATATATATATATGTGTGTGTGTGTGTGTGTGTGTGTGTGTGTCTGTGTGTGTTTGTGTGTGTGTCCGTGTCTGTGTATGTCTGTCTGTCTGTGCGGAGGTGAGAATAATTTTAATTAATTGCTACTCCGACAAATATGTAATCAAAATTTGGAGATTTTTTTACATAGTCGAATAATAATTTATAAAAACATTAGTAATATTTGAAAAGGTTAAAATTAAAATCATTTGCTGGTGTAAACAATTAAAAAGTTTCAAATTTGCTTTCATATCCTCAAATTGCTTTTCGACAGCCAGCTTGCTTTCCTTCGGTCAAATTGCTTTCCTACAGACAACCATCAACTAGCGTTCGAACGACCAACTTTCTTACCATCAAATTGCTTGCCTTTAGCCAACTTCATTCCTATCAACAAAATTGCTTGGCTACAGACAAATTTCCTACGCCCAAATTGCTTTCCTACGTCCAACTTGCTTTACTACCATCAAATCTTTTGCTACGATAACTTGTTTTCCTAACATCAAACTGCTTTCCATTTTTTTCCTATCACCAAATTAATTTCCTACCGTCAGCGGGATTTCCTAAAATCAAATGAAAAACTTCCTTTCCTATGATCACAGTACGCCTTTCTACAATCAAATTGTACTCCTATGGCCAGCTGGTTTCCTATGCTCAAATAGCTTTCTTACGAACAGTTTATTTTTCTGCGTTCAAATTACTTTCTTACGGGCAATTTGCTTTAACATCATCAAATTGGTTTACTACTATAATCTTCACTTTCCTATCATCAAAAAAGCTTTCCAAAAAAAGTCTGCTTTCCTAGGCTCAAATTAAGCTTTCTACAAGGAACATGTGTTGAAAATTATAAAAATGGTTTCCAATCGCCAGATTACATTCCGAAGCTTAAATTGATTTTTTAACAGTCATCTTGCTTTCCAATTTTCAAATTGGTTTCCGACCGCAAGATTAAATTTTTTTACTAAACAACTTAAACATCCTTTCAACAAAAACGGTTTCCTCCCGAGAATATATATTCCTACGCTCAAATTGCTTACAAATATCATACGGCGAAATTATATTCAATCATGAAACAGTTTTCCGGCCGTCAGCTTAGTTACGTACGTTCAAATTGCTTTTTTACGGCCTATTGCTTTCATTTCAACAAATTGGTTTCCTCCCGGCAGCTTATATTTCTACGCTCAAATTGTTTTCCTACGGATTTTATTTCTTTCCTATCATCAAAAACTGGTTTCTAAGCCAATTTAAGTACATACGTTCTAATTGCTTTTTACGGCCTAATTGCTTTCCTTTTCAACAAATTGGTTTCCTTCTTCAAGCTTATATTCCAAAGATCATCAGACTTCCTGTCTGCCAAATTGCTATCCTATCATGAAACTGGTTTCCGCCAATAATGGAAATTAAACTACGTTCAAATTGTTTTTAAATTAACTTGCTTTCCTTTTATGAGATTATTGGTTTCTTCCCGGCAGCTTACATTTCGACGCTCAAATTGCTTTCCTTCGGCCAAATTGCTTTCCTTTCATGAAACTGGTTTCCGGTCGCCAGCTTAGTTACGTACTTTGAAATTGCTTTTTTAAAGTCTACTTGCTTCCTTTCGACAAATTGGTTTAATCTCGGCAGCTTATATTTCTACGCTCAAATTGCTTTCCTACGGCCAAATTGCTTTCCTATCATGAAACTGGTTTCGCCCCGACGGCTTACTTACGTACGCTCAAATTGCTTTTTTTTTTGTATTTTTTCCTTTCAACAAATTGGTTTCCTCCCGGCAGCTTATATTTCTACGCTCAAATTGTTTTCCTACGGCCAAATTGCTTTCCTATCATGAAACTGGTTTCCGGCCGCCAGCTTACTTACTTACGTTCAGATTGTTTTTTTACGGGCAACTTGCTTTACTTTCAAGAAATTGGTTTCCTGTCGGCAGCTTACATTCCGACGCTCAAATTGTTTTCCTACGGCCAAATTGCTTTCCTCTCATGAAACTGGTTTCCGGCCTCCAACTTATTTACGTACGTTGAAATTGCTTTTTTTACGGCCTACTTGTTTTCCTTTCAACAAATTGGTTTCCTCCCGGCAACTTACATTCCTACTCTCAAATTGCTTTCCTTCGACCAAATTGCTTTCGTATCATGAAACTGGTTTCCGGTCGACAGCTTACTTTCGTCCGCTCAAATTGCTTTTTCACGGCCTACTTGCTTTCCTTTCAACAAATTGGTTTCCTCCCGGCAGCTTACATTCCGACGCTCAAATTGTTTTCTTACGGCCAAATTGCTTTCCTATCATGAAACTGGTTTCCGGCCGCCAGCTTAGTTACGTACGTTCAAATTGCATTTTTACGGCCTACTTGCTTTCCTTTCAACAAATTGATTTTTTCCCGGCTGCTTACATTCCTACTCTCAAATTGCTTTCCTTCGGCCAAATTGCTTTCCTATCATGAAACTGGTTTCCGGCCGCCAACTTACTTACGTACGTTTAAATTGCTTTTTTACAGCCTACTTGCTTTCCTTTCAACTAATTGGTTTCCTCCCGGCAGCTTATATTTCTACGCTCAAATTGCCTTCCTTCGGCCAAATTGCTTTCCTTTCATGAAACTGTTTTCCTTCGGCCAACTTGTTCTCCTTGCAACAAATTGTTTTCCTCCCGGTAGCTTACTTTCCTACGGCCAAATTGCTTTCCTACGGTTAATTTGCTTACCTCTCATGAACCTGGTTTCATCCCTGCAGCTTACATTCCTGCGCTCGAATTGCTTTCCTACTGCCAACTTGCTTTTCTTTCAACAAATTTGTTTCCTTCTTGAAGCTTACTTTCTTACGCTCAAATTGCTTTCCTACGGACAACTTGCTTTCCTATCATGAAATTGGTTTCCGACCGCCAGTTTACTTTCCTTGCTTTTTTACGGCCAACTTTCTTTCTTATCATCAGTCTTCCTTCCTACAGACAACTTTATTTCTTACCATCAACTTGCTTTCCTACGGCCAGATTGCTTTCCTACCATCAAATTGCTTTCCTACGGTTAACTTGCTTTCCATGTTTTTCATTCGTTTTTCTTTCCCTCTATTTGATCCGTGAGTATCAGATTCTCCAGACCCTGTTTTCTCATCACGTTCAAAACTTCAACTGCCTCTTCCTGATGTTACGTATGTCTCCTTCTTGTTTGCATCATCTCCAAGACCTTATCGTCGCTCACACGCATGTTATCCTTAGCATCCTTCTGTAGAACCACATCTCCTTCGCCTCTATTCTTTTCTTCATCTTTGAGGAAAACGTCCAACATTCGCTGCTGTAAGGAAAGATAGTATTCTTTTCTTTGTTACCAAAGAAACCCTCCTGTCTTGCAATACTCTGTTCAGCTTTTGGAATGTTTCTTGGCCATCCCAATACGTCTACGGATTTCGGTGTAGCACTTACCGTCCTCTGTCAAAACGCTTCCCAGATATTTAAACTTCCGCGTCCGCTTGATTCTAGTGTTCCCAACCTGCAAATCGTATTTCGGGCTCATCATTTTACTGATGACCATGCACTGAATCTTCTTGTAGTTTATACTTAGCCCATTCTTTTCACTCTCCGTCGCTACCTATTGTAGGAGATTTTGTAATTTCTTTTCTGTGTCTGCTATCAGTACTGTGTCATCTGTATATCTGATATTGTTAAGATTGTGGTTGCCAGTGCTAAATCCCAGTAGAATCTCAAATTCTCTCAGAATTGCCTCGCTGTGTAGGTTGAACAGGTCAGGTGAGAAGATGCATCCTTGTCTTACGCCCCTTTCTATTTTTGTATATTCATTGAACTCGTTCCCTTTGCACATGCATGCTGTTTGCTGCCAGTATAGGTTCTTGATTATTCTGATATCTTTCCCAAATATATCAAGGTTGCTGAGCAGATCCTTGTGGCATACTTTGATGAAGTCCTTTGCATAGTCTATGAAACATTGATACACTTTCTGATAACATTCTGAGCATGAATATCGCGTTCCCTGTTCTGGTGTTTTTAACAAACCGGCACTGTTCTTGTCATATCTCTTGCTTCATTCTACTATGCGCTCAGTTCATCAAAATACGGATGAGTTTTCTCACATCGCTCATCAGGCTTATTTTCCAATGGAGTTCTCATTCGTTTGCGCCTGGTTTCTTAGGCATAGCTATGAAGATAGATCTGCTGAGGTCTCCCGGCATATCCCCGCTGTTGTTGATTTCATTTCGGTCATCTTGTCTATGTCAAAATCCTCTAAGGCTATCAGCATTTCCGTTACAATTCCGTCTGGCCCAGCTGCTTTGTTTCTATTTGACCAGTGCAACTTTTACTTTGGTTTCAAAATTCCAGGTCCGTCGGTAATTCTGTGTATTGCTGGTTGGTCCTTTTCGCCATGGAAAAGTTCTCCAATATACTCACTCCAGCGTTGAAGAATTTTCCCTTCTCTAATATGAGTATTCCATCCTTTGATTTTAGGTAGTCTATTAAATGGCTTATTTTTTTTGTGAATATCTATTTTGTTAGTATTACTCAGTCTCTCTAATTAATTCTTTTGTATAAATTACTTTTTATGATATAAGCTGCAAACTCTAATATATATATATATATATATATATATATATATATATATATATATATATATATTCAGAATATTTATATATTTATTTATATACATATATATACATAAAGTATATATGTATATATGCAGTACATATATATATGCAGTATATTTAAATATATACAAATGTCTCTCTATATATATATATATATATATATATATATATATATATATATATATATTATTGTGCAGTGTATATATATATATATATATATATATATATATATAAAGAAAAATATATACGGAAAAAAACAAACAAAAATCCTTATATAAAATTATGCTGTTTTAATGTTAATATGTCAACGTCGGACGTTTCGGTCTAATAAACCATCTTCAGGACATATTCATAAAAATGTAATTAACATTTTTTTTTTTTCCGTATATATTTTTTCTTCATACTGTCGGATCTATATCCATATATTTGCTTATAAATAAATATATATATATATATATATATATATATATATATATATATATATATATATATATATATATTATATCATAAAAAAAAAATTATACAAAGAATTAATTAGTAAAGTTGTGATTAATGGCGAAATCACTTCGCTAACAAGACTAATGATACATTAACTTACTATCAATTCCCTGAATAACGCGATCCTTATATTTGAATTGTTACGCTAGAGTTCTTGTTTAAATGTTTAAAGTGAAAATTTTGTTTGAATTTAGTAATATGATAAATCCACGAATTTTTTGTTGCATGTATTTTTCAGTTAAAGTGACATGGACAAGTATAGTCCAATTAATAGATTAAATGTCTTAGTTTTTTTTTCACAGAAAATTATTTCACCATTAATCACATTAACATTGCCAATTTACAGGTAAATTTGGTAAATGGAAATATGTTAATATATATATATTAACAAAGTTCGTACCTCAACTTAATTTTCACGCTGCCGCGATTGTCATATGACCAGAGCGCCTGAAAATCATGATAGCGTAAATATTAAGTAGCTGTCCGAACTTTGTCTCACTTTTAGGCGTGACTCTATGAAGCGTAATTACACTGTCTTAGTTAACCTAAGCGTATAGAATTGTTTGTTACTCTTTTGGTTTTTCCTTTTTTTTTTTCTTAGTATATTTTTTCCGTTTTTCTTTTTATATTTTCTTTCAAAAATTGGTTTTATTCGTTTTTAAAATCTCCTTTTATTAAAATTCCCTTTAGTTTCCTGGGCTTTTTTTTTATTATATATATATATATATATATATATATATATATATATATATATATATATATATATATATATATATATAAATTTTTAATACATGATAACGTAATTACTCAAACAGTCAAAATATGCATCAAAACTAACAACCTCAGAAGAAAACCTCCTTAAAAATGGATAATGAAGTAACAAAAATTATTTTGTAACAGTCGACGATGGACAGTTTTTGTACTTTTCACTTCTAACAACCGGAACAATGTAACACTGGAAAAATTAATAAAATTTTCAATTTTTCCGTCATGTTCTAAAATAAAAAAATATGCCTTACCTACATACATTTTTATACATACATACATACATATACATATATATATATATATATATATATATATATATATATATATAATATTATATTCAAACTAGAATATTGCTGATGCGTTTCCTTCAATGTGGACTTTCTCAAAGCAAAAAAAGAAAATCAATTTAATTAAAGAAAGAACTAATAAATAATAAAAAAAATGAATGTTTTTTAGCAACTGGAGGAATTAATTCCATTCTTACGCTATTTTCATATTGTTAACTGAAAATAAAACACAATTACTTGTCACGTGTGGAGAATATTGTCATTATAGCTGTGTTGATTTTCAACCATTTTCTTTTGATTTTTTTTTATTGTTGTGTATGTTTGTTTGGGAGACAGTAATTTTTGTTAAGAAAGGTGAAATAGGGAAAAAAACATGGGCGTATTTAATATTTGGGTAATATTCTGTATCGTTTCATCTTCCAGAATTTTCCTTCTGAGGAAAGTTATTTTCTTTTTTTATGAGTGGAGCATTTTTAAAATCAAAATTATGGTTGAATTTATTTCTATGTATGACTAGTGCATTAGTTAAAATTGTTTTTTTTGAGGTCTCTTTTGTGCTCATAAATTTTTTTTTTTTTTAAATTTCTACTTGTTTCTCCAATATATTGGGAAACAGTTTGGCAATTTATTTTATAAATGTCTGCTTCAAGAAATATTAGTGCTATTGGTGTTTGATTTAGTATATCCATAATTTTGGTTTTTTTAAGTGTTTGTCACTATTCTAAGATTATTTAAATGGGATAGGTTATTCTGGATATTGGACGTGAAAGATTGGTCCTTAAATTATGTATCATTTTTACTATTTAATTTAATAATATTTTTTTCGAATTAACTCTTGTAACATTTTTTTGTTTCTAGTGGCTTTGCCTTTTTGAATTCATAAACAATTTGTAAAAAAAAAATTAGCTATAAAAATTTCAAAAACATAAGAAAATCAGTTGTAGAATTTTAAATATAGAATACACTTCAATATTATAATGTATTAAAACAATACGTGAGCTATCTTTATAAACATAGGTGCTCACAAAGCAAATCACACTCAACGGTGTATTGTAATCATTTAAAAGGACTCAAAATTTTAAATGTACGTTCCGTGTATATACATGAGCGTACGTGTCTGATCATAATACAAACATAATTTAAACATGTGTGCCCAGTAGCAGAGTAAAGCCCTCCAGTCATTCTGTATGCATTTTGACGACAGCATTTTTTAAAGATACCACACAAATTTAAACATGCCGAAGTGCGCATATATCTATCTGCGCGCGCAAAATATCCCATTTATTTAAACACATAGAGAATAATGAATT
Organism: Acanthosepion pharaonis; assembly: GCA_903632075.3. NCBI lineage: Eukaryota > Metazoa > Mollusca > Cephalopoda > Sepiida > Sepiidae > Acanthosepion > Acanthosepion pharaonis. The sequence continues at coordinate 130,612 of CAHIKZ030001427.1, read as the reverse complement.
TTTTAAATTGAGAAAGGAAAGAGAGACAAAAAGAGAGACAGAGAAATTCCCAGTCCTAAATTTGTATGAAAAATAACGGTTAGAAAAAAAAATTTTTTTTTAGGAGATAAAAAGACAGAAGAGAGACAATTTTCAAATTGTATTTTTCCTAAACGCATAAGAATTATGTAAAATATATAAGGAGAGGGCAAAAAGAGACAAAAAAATGCCCAAACGTTCCTAAACGCATAGACAAATGTAATCAAAAAGAGAAAATGAGAGAAGAGAGATAAATTGAGAGAGAGAGAGAAAGTTATTTTCAAGAAAAAGAAAAAAAATTTTATTTTTAGAGAGTGATAATAAAAGAAAAAAATTTTGTTGTGTCACTGTTACTGTCATCATTATGCCCCCATAAAACTTAACTATACACATACATTATATATATTACATAAGCACACCACCACACATACACGGGTCACGTTTGAAAGCAGACGTCCTAGAAGGAGGTTTAATGATAGTAGTTTTATAATACACACTCATACGCATACAAACTATTATAAGGTACAAAACATACACAAAAGAGAACGAATTGTAGGTGTTCGTCACTTACACATTCATATAAGTTTAGATGTACATACAAAGAGTGTATACTCACACTAAAAAAACGCATATAAATTTTTTATTACATGCACACACACACACACACACACACACACACACACACACACACACACAGAGTTTAAACGTATGCTATATTTCTATGTAAAATATCAGGGATACAGCGTATTTAGATATAAAAGTGGACATTGACGTCAACAACCATAGGCCTGACGATTGCGTTTAATATTAAAAATAATTTGACATCCTGAAAATTGACTTCATGTCTATATATATATATATATATATATATATATATATATATAGTTAGATAGATAGGTAGAGAGAGAGAGAGAGAGACAAACATATAAACATATATATTATATTATGCGTCAGCATAACGTAATTTATTAAAAAACTTTGAAAATATTTTCAAATCTTCATTTGAAGTAGATTAGCTGATTTAAAGTGTAATTACTCTGATTTGAAACAAATATTACTTAATATAACGATGAAAAGCATTTTTAATACAGTGTCTGTATTTATGAGGTGTTGATAACTTTCTCGCTAGACTTACGTTTGGTAATTTTTTCTACGAGGAAATTAACTGTAACAATTATTTTTTACGAATATAGTATGGATTCCTTTTTTAATATATTTTTTCACTACCTAGTAATTTAAAAAAAAAGAAAATATTCTAAGCAATCTAATGTTTTATTGAATTGTAAGTACTTTGGCTTGTTGAGGAAATATTAGAAAATTACCAAAAAATTTTAATTTTACTTTAGTTACCGATCTTATGTTCTGATAATGTCGCTTTTGGACATTCGTATTTATAAAAATCGACACGTTTATATATATATACATAAAATAAACATAACATTTATATATACATAAAATAAATTCAAAATTCATTTTAAAATATTGGGGATTGTTGAATTATGTAAGGTTTTCAATTTATAATTAATAAATAATATTACCTAACCATTACAAATTCATACACAATTTAAAAAGATTTAAGACTTAATAAATTATTCTAATTAAAATTTTGGAAAAATGAAAAGAAATATTGTAAACATTCAGTATTCACTGAAAATGGTTTTTTTTATTTTTATATTTGAACATCCAAGTAAGGCAATGAAAAGCCCTAAGATACAAAAGGTTAGTGCTAGATAACATGAGAAAAACTTTTATTAAGGGGCGAGGACAAAAAAACCCCCAAAACACAAGAATTAAGAAGACAGAATATAATGATTGACATTGCATTTAATCTTTTAAAGATCAAAGGCAATAAAGCCACTAGGATGCAAGGGGTTACTGAGTGTTAGAAAATATGAGAAAAAAACTATTAAGGAGAGAGAAGAATAAAAGAACAAAAATTAAGAAGACAGAATATAACGATTGACATTGCATTTAAATTTTTGAAAATCAAAGGCAATAAAGCTACTAGGATTCAAGGAGTTACTGACTGTTAGAGAATATGTGAAACGCTACTATTAAGGAGAGAGGGAAATAAAAGAATAAAAATTAAGAAGACAGAATATAATGATTGACATTGCATTTAAATTTTTGAAGATCAAAGGCAATAAAGCTACTAGGATTCAAGGAGTTACTGACTGTTAGAGAATATGTGAAACGCTACTATTAAGGAGAGAGAAGAATAAAAGAACAAAATTAAGAAGACAAGATAACGATTGACATTGCATTTAAATTTTTGAAAAAATCAAAAGCAATAAAGCCAAGAAATGCAAGGGGTTATTGAAGTGTTAGAAAAATGAGAAAAAAACTATTAAGACATTGAGAAAATAAAAGAACAAAATTAAGAAGACAGAAGATAACGATTGACATTGCATTTAAATTTTTTATTCAAAAGGCAATAAAGCCACTAGGATGCAAAGGGTTACTGAGTGTTAAAGAATATGAGAAAAACTACTATTAAGGAGAGAGAGAACAATAAAAGAACAAGAATTAAGAAGACAGAAGATAACGATTGACATTGCATTTAAATTTTTTAAAGATCAAAGGCAATAAAGCCACTAGGATGCAAAGGGGTTACTGAGTGTTATAGAATATGAGAAAAAACTACTATTAAGGAGAGGACAATAAAAGAACAAGAATTAAGAAGACAGAAGATAATGATTGACATTGCATTTAAATTTTTGAAGATCAAAGGCAATAAAGCCACTAGGACGCAAGGGGTTACTGAGTGTTAGAGAATATGAGAAAAACTACTATTAAGGAGAGAGAACAATAAAAGAACAAGAATTAAGAAGACAGAAGATAACGATTGACATTGCATTTAAATTTTTTAAGATCAAAGGCAATAAAGCCACTAGGATGCAAAGGGTTACTGAATGTTAGAAAATATGAGAAAAAAACTATTAAGGAGAGAGGACAATAAAAGAACAAGAATTAAGAAGACAAAGATAACGATTGACATTGCATTTAAATTTTTGAAGATCAAAGGCAATAAAGCCACTAGGATGCAAGGGTTACTGAGTGTTAGAGAATATGAGAAAAAACTACTATTAAGGAGAGAGAAGAATAAAAAACAACAAAATTAAGAAGACAGAAAGATAACGATTGACATTGCATTTAAATTTTTTGAAAATCAAAGGCAATAAAGCCACTAGGATGCAAGGGGTTATTGAGTGTTAGAGAATATGAGAAAAAAACTACTATTAAGGAGAGAGAACAATAAAAGAACAAGAATTAAGAAGACAGAAGATAACGATTGACATTGCATTTAAATTTTTTGAAAATCAAAGGCAATAAAGCCACTAGGATGCAAGGGGTTAATTGAGTGTTAGAGAATATGAGAAAAACTACTATTAAGGAGAGAGAAAAATAAAAGAACAAGAATTAAAGAAGACAGAAGATAACGATTGACATTGCATTTAAATTTTTGAAAATCAAAGGCAATAAAGCCACTAGGATACAAGGGGTTATTGAGTGTTAGAGAATATGAGAAAAACTACTATTAAGGAGAGAACAATAAAAGAACAAGAATTAAAGAAGACAGAAGATAACGATTGACATTGCATTTAAATTTTTGAAGATCAAAGGCAATAAATAAGCCACTAGGATGCAAGGGGTTACTGAGTGTTAGAAATATGAGAAAAACTACTATTAAGGAGAGAGAACAATAAAAGAACAAGAATTAAGAAGACAAAAGATAATGATTGACATTGCATTTAAATTTTTGAAGATCAAAGGCAATAAAAGCCACTAGGATGCAAGGGGTTATTGAGTGTTAGAGAATATGAGAAAAACTACTATTAAGGAGAGAGAAAGAATAAAAGAACAAGAATTAAGAAGACAAAAGATAACGATTGACATTATATTTAAATTTTTTGAAGATCAAAGGCAATAAAAGCCACTTGGATGCAAAGTGGTTATTGAACCTGTTAGAGAATATGAGAAAAACTACTATTAAGGAGAGAGAATAAAAACAAAAAATTAAGAAGACAGAAGATAAAGACATTTAAGATTTTTGAAGAGACATTGCATTTAAATCAATGACGATGAGTATTTAAAAATTTGGAATTGGAAAGAGAAGAGGGCAGAACCAAATTAAGAGAATTTCTTTTTTTATTGACATTGCATTTAAATTTTTGAAATGTGAATAGTGTTTAGAGGGCAAAGAATTTCCCACATGTTAGATTAAAAAGAAACTTTTTCTATGGCATTCATCATGCAGGCAATGATTGTTTAAAACACATGAAACTTATAGTCGTGACCAGTTGAGTTTTGTTTAGATTTATATATATATATATATATATATATATATATATATATATATATATATATATATAAAAACGTATAGGTAATAAAGTTTTTAGACGCTGGATAGAGGCACACGTTTTAAAACAGTCCTTTTTAGTGTTTGTTCACTATTTGATTACTTCAAACGTTAGTGGATATCCGTATTGGAGATAGAGACCCTGTTTTTATTTTAATGTGTTTATTATGTCTATCGGCCTGTGCACTCGAGAAATCTTAATAAAGTGCTCTCTCTCTCTCTCTCTCTCGATATATATATATATATATATATATATATATATAATGTATACTAACGTTTCGTTCCCGTTTTTCTGTTTTAGTTCGTTACTTAACCGCCTCTTTACGGATATTTAAAATAAATAAATATATAATGAAATGTAAGATAAAAAAAAGTAAAAGACACCCCTTCAACCATGTACTAGTACTAGTCACTAACTTTCCCAACCCTTCTATCCTCCCCTTTTTCCATGAACTCCCTCTCACAGTTTTACTTTTATTTATTCGTTTCTTTCTCTCACCTTGTCAACGTTTTCAAACTTGCTCTTTCTCCCAATTCGCAAGTCTACTCCCTCTTCCTTTCAGTCAATCATTCTATTCTCAAACATCTAACTCCTACTCTCCTTTTTAGAGTAATAAAAGAGGAAAGAAAAAACGAGTCGGGGGAGGGGGTAAAGGCAAGTAAGAAATGAATGAGTGAGTGACATTAAAATGAGAGATTTCGTGAGATGCAGCTGTACACGTCATCTAACTTCACTACCTAAGAACACGCCTCCTTTTTTTGTGGTTGACATTATTCCCTAAATAAGATTCAGAGCTCAACCACTAGAAAAGTTTTGCCAAGAAAAAAAAAGAAAGAAATAAATTCTCCTCGTCAGTTGAACACCTCACAACAATATAACTGCAAGGTAAAAGTAAATGATTTTTCAAAACAAATTGAAAAGAAAATATCCGGAAAACTTTCAATATTATTTATTATTTATTATTATTATTATTATTATTATTATTATTTTAATGGATATTGCATTTACTTAAACATGGATAACAAAACAGTTGGATTAGTTTACTGGACTGTGGACATGAAAATATTTTGTTAATGAAAATGGAATCCAGACATTTCGATGAGTTACTAAAGAGTAGTGAAGACTTTCGTGATTTTGTATTGAGTAAGTAAAACTATTTGTTTATTTTTTACCTTTCTTACTTTTCAATTTTTTTAACTTACCTGGCCGTGAACGTGAAACAAGCCATTTGTATTTTATTTGTCATTGGCAGTCGTTCCAAAAGCGATAAAACTTTTTTTAGAAAAAAAAGAACTAAAAAGAAAGTATTTATATATTTATAAACTTCATTTTCTAAAAAACAAATATATAAGTTTTTGTATCTTTTTTTGTTATTTCAATATATATATAGAAAGAGAGAGAGACTTAAAATAAGTTTCCATAAAGTTATAACTTTTTAATTTATTCGGACTTTTTGCGTCTTCTATTTCAACAGAATTGCCTCAATGTGTGAGTGTTTAATCAAATCAGTCGGAACATTTACGTCGCTTGCGCTTTGTCTGTGTGTGCGTACGTGTGTGTGCGCCAATGAGTTTAAACCTTTTTTTACCTTGCCACATTTTTAAACTTAAAAAGATGTCATGTCATGAAAAATGCTTTAATTTTTATTTTAAATGTTTATTATGTACAAGGGTGTTACGTGATGGTTAACGTGCGTTTGGGGAAACGTCTTGGGCGATCGACCGAAATTTTTATTCGACCTCTTCCATATATCCTGTAAAGTTAGGTCTGTCATATTTACCTGCATAAAGTGCGCGTGTTTCTCCTCTCTCTCTCTCTCTCTCTTTCTCTCTCACTCTCTCTCTCTCTATCTTTATCTCACACACACATTTCCTCTCTATCACTCTCTCTTTCTGTCCCTGTCTCATTGTCTGTGTGTAGTGTACATCTGTGTACATGTGAACGCGTGTATGCTCCTATTCTGACATGACAATGTCAAGTTCTGTTTGAATGTGATAAATTGTTACATTATATTTTTGTCCAAAAGATTTGACTATAAGCAAACTACTGATGAAGCAAAAACACAAATTCCAACAGCTTACATACACCGATATACACTTACATACACATACATGCACATATATACATATACAGTTACACATACACACATACATAGATACATATACACTTACAGATAGATAGATAGATAGATAGATAGATAGATAGATAGATAGATAGCAGACTGAGATAGATATGAACAGACTGAAATAGATAGATAGATAGATAGATAGATAGCAGACTGAGATAGATATGAACAGACTGAAATAGATAGATAGATAGATAGATAGATAGATAGATAGCAGACTGAGATAGATATGAACAGACTGAAATAGATAGATAGATAGATAGATAGATATAGACTGAGATAGATATATAACAGACTGAGATAGATAGATAGATAGATAGATAGATAGCAGACTGAGATAGGTATGAACAGACTGAGATAGATAGATAGATAGATAGATAGATAGATAGATAGATAGATAGATAGATAGATAGATAGATGTTAGACTGAGATAGATATGAACAGACTGAGATAGATAGATAGATTTTTAGATAGAGACTGAGATAGATATGAACAGACTGAGATAGATAGATAGATAGATAGATAGATAGATAGATAGATAGATAGATAGATAGATAGAATGATAGATAGATAGACTGAGATAGATATGAACAGACTGAAATAGATAGATAGATAGATAGATAGATAGATAGATAGATAGCAGACTGAGATAGATATGAACAGACTGAAATAGATAGATAGATAGATAGATAGATAGCAGACTGAGATAGATATGAACAGACTGAAATAGATAGATAGATAGATAGATAGATAGCAGACTGAGATAGATATGAACAGACTGAAATAGATAGATAGATAGATAGATAGATAGATAGCAGACTGAGATAGATATGAACAGACTGAAATAGATAGATAGATAGATAGATAGATAGATAGCAGACTGAGATAGATATGAACAGACTGAAATAGATAGATAGATAGATAGATGTGTTTTGGGGATTTTATTTTTCTATAAATTAAAGTCTGTAAACTTTAAAATGATAAACACTTTGTTTTTACTTGTCTGGAATAATTATATTATATAATTTTGTGTGTGTGTGTGTGTGTGTGTGTTAAATATAATGTATGTTAAATGAAGTATATTGTTATAATGTATGTTAAATGAAGGAACTAAACATCAAAAGTTTTGTGTGTGTGTGTGTTCGTGTGTGTGTGTGTCTGCGTGCGTGTGTCTTTTCTCTGTTTAAATACCCAAAGTGGATTCATTCGCAACCACACATGATTAATAGAAAAGTGAATAATATAATAATGGAAGGTGGATCAATATATCTGCAACCTGACACGTAGTTATTATCTGAAATTTGATCTAAATCTTTCAATGTATAATGTTCAATCTTTATATAATGTAAAGGCGTTGAGTAAAGGTACTTATAAAAGTTATATTCAAAAAACAATATCTGATGTGTAAAATTGTAAAAAGTCTTTTATGAGCTATACATTAATGTATTGATACAGTCATATGTCTACATTGAAATAATTAAGATGACTGCACACCTGATTCTGAAAATATAAATAACCTATTTACACGTATGACAATTATAGTTTTAAATATTGTAAAGCTTATTCCAAGGTATATATTATATACTTTTTATATTTGTGCTTATTTTA